>ML811626.1:14203-28573 GCA_009831015.1 Picea engelmannii | reverse complement strand
GCCAAGTTTATTCTATTCAACTAACTAATCTGTTAGAAAAGGAAAACAAACGGAGTCTAGAAGAATTTGCAGTCCTACATGGGTTTAAATATGTATTTGTGGATGAAATACCAGAACTGCCTCCAAGAAGAGAGATCGATTTCTCTATCGATGTACTTCCTATATCTGCCCCGATATCTAAGATACCCTATAGAATGATTTTACCTGAATTAACAGAGCTAAAAATTCAGCTGCAAGAACTATTGGATAAAGAATATATTAGAACAAGTGTCTCACCTTGGGGAGCATCGATTTTTTTCATTAAAAATAAAGATGGGACTTTAAGGTTATGCATTGATTATCGACAATTAAACAAGATGATGATTAAAAATAAGTATCCTTTACCCAGAATTAACGACCTGTTTGACCAAGTGGGATGAGAAAATATTTTCTCTAAGTTAGATTTAGGGTCTAGTTATCACCAAGTAAGAATAAAGGACAAAGATATAAATAAAACAGATTTTAGAACATGATACAAACACTATGAGTTTGTCGTAATTTTGTTTCGTATAACTAATGCACCAACAACCTTTATGTGTTTGATGAATAGTATTTTCAGTCAATATTTGGATAAATTTGTATTGGTCTTTATCGATGATATTTTAGTTTACTTGAAAACGGAAGAAGAACATGAAGAACATATGAAAATAGTATTACAGAGCTTAAGGAAACATAATTTGTATGCAAATTTTAACAAATGTGACTTCTACCAAAGAAGAATATAGTACATAGGACACATGATATCTGAAGAGGGTATTGCAGTTGATCTAGAGAAAATAACATCCATTAGGGAATGGCCTATCACTAAGGATGTAGCAAACATCATATCATTTATGGAAATTAACGATTATTACCGCAAATTTATCGAAGGATTTTCTAAGATCGCATATCCTATTACATCCCTGCAGAAAAAAGGGAACAAGGTTTACTTGGTCACATAAGTGTCAGGGCAGTTTTAATAAACTAAAGAAACTGTTAAATACATCACATATTTTAAGGGTAGCAGATCCTAATAAAGACTTTACATTTTGTGTGGATGCAAGCAAAGAATACTTGGGAGGTGTCCTAAAACAAGATGGACACATCATTTGTTACAAATCACATAAACTAAAAGAACATGAGCGGAACTACGTTACACGTGATTTGGAGTTAGCAGTCGTAATTCATGCACTGAAGAAATGGCAAAATTATTTAATGGGGAGAAAATTTATGCTACTAACTGACAACAGTGGTGTGAAGTTTTTATTCAGCCAACTCGATCTCAACGCAAGGCAAGCGAGGTGGCTAGCCTTCTTGAGTGAATTTGATTTTGAAGTAAGACAAATCAAAGGAAAAGAAAACAAAGTGTCACACACTCTAAGTCAGAGGACTAACAAACTTTTTGAGATAAGTATTAAGAAAGCAGAAAACAACATCGAACAAAGAATAAAATCTTCAAGCTGTAATGATGAAAAATAAATCAAAACAACAGAAAAATTACAAGGAAATGCAAAAAAAATGGACAAAACATATCTGAGTTTGGATAAAAGTGGTCTGCTAAGGTTCAAAAATGGGTTGTACATATGTAATTATGTTGATTTAAAGTCAAAAATTCTGGATGAATTGCACAAAAATCCATATTCTGGTCATCTAGGATACCAGAAAATGGTAACAACTTTAAGAAAATTATTTTATTGGCCTAACATGAAAAGTGAAACACCTGAATACTTATCTAAATGCTTATATTGTCAACAGATAAAGGATGAACATCAACATCAAGGCGGCCTGCTACAGCCTCTACCTATACCAGAAAGGAAGTGTGAGCTTATCTCGTTGGACTTCATCACAGGTTTTCAGGAGCCTCAAAATAAAAATGACTTGATTATGGTAGTGATTGATAAACTTAGCAAATCTACACATTTTATACCTGTGAAATCTACTTATAAAGCAATTAATATCGCTGAAATATTTATGAAAGAAATATTTAGATTGCATGGAATTCCTAAAATGGTGATTTCAGACAAAGATGTCAAATTTATGTCAACATTTTGGAAGGAATTGTTTTCATGATTGGATACTAACCTGGATTTCATCACAAGCTACCATCCAAAAATAGATGGGAAAACTGAGCGAACGAATCATATTGTGGAAGACATGTTACAAATGTATGTGAAGAAGACCCTTGACCCTCGGGCCAAGATTCACACATGATCGTTCTAAATTCTTCTCGAGCTGAAGTGGCTCCCTCAGATCCCTATTGGAACCTCATGAATCCGATCCATAGGTCCTTCATGAAAACTCACCCTATGCAACTTAACACCATGCATGAGCCTTACATCTCCATGCGACCACAATCGGGCCTTAGTGCAAGCGCCTTTTACAACTCGTGAGTTTGTGGGTTGAAGACCCTCGAATCCTCTTTCTCCAAATTCCGATACCCGAGATGCGATACGGGTATGGCTTACCCTTGTTATCACCTTCCAAACATAACCACCATCTTGGGATAAATGCTAGCACTACTCACAACTCATGACTTCGCGAGTTGGAGTGTTGAGCCCTCATGCTCCTCCTTTGTGAAATCCTGAAGCACGATAAGTTAGTGATGGGTTGACTCCTTTATCACTACTGGAAAATTGCGACTTCGCGAGTTGGAGTGTTTAACCCTCGTGCTCCTCCTTTGTGAAATGAAGAAACACGAAAGGTCAGCGATGGGTTGGATCCTTCCAAGGTGATGTGTGTCCACCACCTATCACCTGCTTCCACCTTTCTCTGGGAATTTGTTGTTACTCCACCTGTCAACCATGTGGTCCCCACCTAATGGATGTGCCACGTGTTTGCATGAGCCCTCGACGCTCGGCACTTCGTGACTTCTGCAGTCGAAAAGAAGCTCTTTCAACCCGCAAACCCTCGATACGCGATACCACGTGGAGGTTCTGATCCAATAGTTCTCCCATGGCTTGGATCCAATGGTCTAGATCTCCTTTCCTAATCCTTGCAACTCGGGACTTCGTGAAACCAAGAATTTGGTCTACCCTCCAAACTCATGAACCCCAAATTTGCGAAATGATATAGATCTCTGCCACCTGTACTCCAAAATGGATGGTCTTGGTGCCTTCGGGACTTGACGAGTCCTCTTCCTTTTGCTATTATGATATTTTAAACCTCATGCACCTTTTCTCATGGATCCGATGGCTATTGATCCTTGGTGCTAGATTTGACGGCCTAGATCTAATCTCCTGCACACTCCTCTATGTGCCTGGATGTAGACTCCAACAGTCTAGATCTCATCCTCTGCTTGATCCAACAGTAGTTGTGCTCTTCCTCCTAATATTTCTTATCTTTTTGACTTAGAACATTTTCTAAGTCACGAAGGTCTCGACCTTCGACTCTTCCTCTTTCGAGCCCGGTTCCTTTGGGTCTCATATGTGTTATAGAAACGTTGTCCCTTCTGAGCTTTGTCAACTTTGAAACCTCAATGGGGTTTCTTGACCTTCTGCTCCTTTCTTCTGTTTCTCTATGCACAAAGGCACTATTCCTCCTGAGCTTCAGGACTTAGAATAAGTCCACCCGCGCACACTCCTTGTGCTGCTAAGATATCCTCAATCTCAGATCCAAAGTATTTCTTGAAAAGAAATGCTTCACACCCTCTTGGTGCTCCTTTGCTTAATGCACACCTTGCAGAGCCCACAAAGTGTTCAGTAACTCTTTAAGTGTCTTCTCTTCGACACTTCCATTTCCTCAAAACTCAAAATAGAGTTCTCTGGTGCTCTCTATGCACTCGCTCGATGCCCTCCTGGCAGAGCTTCACTGAACCCTCAATAGTTCCATCTTCTTTGTGCCTTCCTCTACACAGTTTCACCTCCAAGGTGTTTAGCAACCTTGAGGCTTCTCCCAGAGTCTAATAATTCCTCTAGTGCGCTCTCCTGGCACGTCTCTGTCCGAATTATGCAGAACGCAGAAGTGCACTCTTGCACTGGCTTATAGAACCCTTAGTATTCTGTCATGCAACCTCTTACAAGAAGCCACAAAGAACCTAGACATGGAAATCAAAGAACTCCACAGATAGTTCATTCTACTTGTCACCTACAGATGGAACTTAACATACATCTATAGCATGAATGAACACACAACATTCATAAAAGACAAATAAACACATAGAAAACACATATGCAGGAAAAACGGCTTGTATTAACATCAATGTCTAATTACAATGTGTTCAAGCTTGGACTGCAACAGAGTCTCGGCTCCCTCTCTTTTCTCTAACCTTTTTCTTTATTCTTACATGCCTCTTACCCTACTAAAAACAAAATAATATCTTTCTACAAAAGGGGCTTCTCGAGTGATTCCCTCCATCTCACCAACTCTCATTAATTTACATTCAATTACATTGAATGGTTGTCTAGTCCGAATCAGATCTAGATCTTAGCCTTACATCCATTAAAGACGGTTTCTAATCATAGCTTGTGCACATGCATGGTTTTGGCTCTTCAGCCTTACAAACATTTAATACAATTTCAAAATTTGAAAAACGAGAGGGTTGTGCCTCTCTCCTTCCATTGAATGTGCGCTTGATGTGCTGGCTAGCTGGCACTTGATGACATTGGAGCGATTCTCCTGCATCATACTCAGCTGCAAAAATCATGAGCTCCTGCTCATGAGATTTCTAGCACCACTGTTGAAACCTACATGGATCCCAAACAGTTCTCTGGAGCTATCCATTTGCTCCACTTCTTCGTTGTTGCCGCTGTATCTGTTGCCCTGCTGCTTTGGTAGGTTCCCCTCTGCTCAGATCCTCCTCACTGGCAGTTTCTACTGCTTACCTCTACATCAGCCTTCTGATTCCCTCAATTAACTCATCCAGCCGATCTAGTGGATATCTCTCTTTATGCAGTCTCCTCAGTTGCACTTCTTCATCCTTATCAGTGGGAAAATCAACTAAATCCCCCATGCTATCTTTATTTCCCTTTGTGGCATTGAGTGGCCGCTCTGCTATAGACTCCAGCTCTACAGTCTCCTCACTGAACTACTGCTCAACATCTTCCTGCTTCTCCCCAGGCTGGTATGATCCACCACCTGCTTTCAACTTAGCCTGTTGGATGTGCAAACTTTGCACCATCACCCCCCTTTCCAGGGTTTCCAATTCTTAACAAAGGTCAACAAAATCCATGCTATCTGCTGCCTCTTATTCTTCTTCTTCTACAGTTTCTAGTACTGCAGTGATTTCCTGTCTAGCTTCCTGACTGAAAATTTTGAGCCATTCTGTTGAATGCTCATCTTCTTCTTCTTGGGAAAACGTCAGTGTCTGCTCCATTTCTTCCTCCATGAAAGTTTATGCTGGTTGTCCTCCGATTGTTGCTCCATCTGCAACACCTTCATTGGCCTCAAATGGGCTATGTGGCAGGAATACCCGAATTCCCCCAATCATCAAAATTCTCTTATGATCCTCACCTATCAGCACTCCTTGCTGATCTAAACTCTCCTCCGAGTTCATGAGACTCTCAGACAGTCTCATCTCCTTTCCCATGCCCACCTAGCAATTTGGGAATTTTCTGCTGCCCACTTGGCAGTCTATGAGATCCAATGATCCCATCTCTTGCCCACTTAGAAATTTTAACTTTCATCACTACTCCCCTGGCTGTACGCGAGACCTTCCAAGGATCCCTTTCCATTGCCCACCTGGCAACTTGAAAGTCCACTTCTACTCACCTGGCATTTTATGAAATCCTCTATTAATATCATACCATATCCCTCCTAGCAATATGAATTTCCATGGATATCCTCCTGACAGTCTATGATATCCTCCAATGATATCATTTCATTACCCTCCAGGCAACCTGAGTTTTCTGTCCTGCCCTCCTAGCAGTCTTTGAGATCATCCAGTGATCTCAGTTCATCCTCAACGTCACTGAGATTTCTCCCAGTCTCTGGTTCACATGCATGAAACATATCCTCTTAATCTTTGAGACTTTCAGTGTACCTCAGCCATCCTTTCAACAGTCTCTATTGTCTTCTGGCCAACAATTCTTTGATTGGCCATTTCACTTTTGTTTTCATGGGCCATTCATATACCCAATGCGACTTTGAATCCTGCTGCATCCACAGTGCAAGCTCTTCCATTCTCTCCCTTATCTTAGAGAGCTCTTCATCCATCTCATCTTTTCTCTACTGTTGGTGGTTCTTCTTTCCACTGTGTCCATGGCTTTCAATAGCCATCTTCCTGTTCCTGTCTGCCCTCTTGGAAAACTTGTTGCTGTCACTCTGAAACCGTGAGTGCTTCTAGTCTTTCCTACAGTCCTCCTCACTATATATTGACTGCTTCACACCTTGCAACAATCATCACAGAGCTTCAACACTCCATCCTCCTTTTCCTATGGTTCCCTCTGCCTACAATATACAGACAAAATCAAGCTCTGATACCACTTTGACACAGATCCCTGACCCTCACGTCGAGATCCGCACATGATCGTTCTAAATTCTCCTCGAGCCAAAGTGGCTCCCTTGGATCCCTATTGGAACCTCATGAATCTTATCCACAGGTCCTTCATGAAAACTCTCCCTACGCAACTTAACACCAGGCGCGAGCCTTACATCTCCATGTGACCACAACCGGGCCTTAGTGCAAGTGCCTTTCACAACTCACGAGTTCATGGGTCGAAGACCCTCGACTCCTCTGTCTCCAAACATCGATACCCGAGATCTGATACACGTATGGCTTCCCGTTGTTATCACCTTCCACACATAACCACCGGCTAGGGATAAATGCTAGCACTACTCACAACTCACGACTTCACGAGTTGGAGTGTTGAGCCCTCATGCTCCTCCTTTGCAAAATCCCAAAGCACGATAAGTCAACGATGGGTTGACTCCTTTAGCACTACTCGTAACTTGTGACTTTGTGAGTTGGAGTGTTGAAACCTCATGCTCCTCCTTTGTGAAACCCTGAAATGTGAAAGGTCAGCGATGGGTTGGCTCCTTCCAAGGTGACGTGTGTCCACCACCTGTCACCTGCTTCCACCTTTCTCTGGGCATTTTTTGTTATGCCACCTGTCAACCACATGGTCCCCACCTAATGGATGTACCACGTGTTCGTACGAGCCCTTGACGCTCGACACTTTGCACTTCTGCAGTCGAAAATAAACTCTTTCAACCCCTGAACCCCCGATACGCAATACCACATGGAGGTTCTGATCCAACAGTTCTCCCGTGGCTTGGATCCAATGGTATGGATCTCCTTCCTTGCTCCTCGAAACTCGGGACTTCACGAAACCAAGAATTTGGTCTGCCCTCCAAACTCACGAACCCCGAATTTGCAAAATGATCTAGATCTCTGCCACTTGTCCTCCAAAATGAATGGTCTTGATGCCTTCGAGACTTGACGAGTCCTCTTCCTTCTACTGTTACAAGATTTTAAACCTCACACACCTTTTCTCTTGGATATGATGACTATCAGTGCTTGGTGTTAGATCTGACGGCCCAAATCTAATCTCCTGTGCACTCCTCTATGTGCTTGGATGTAGACTCCGATGGTCCAGATCTCATCCTTTGCTCGATCCAACGGTAGTTGTGCTCTTCCTCTTGAGCTTTCTTGGCTTTTTGACTTAGAATATTTTCTAAGTCGTGAAGGTCTCGACCTTCGACTCTTCCTCTTTCAAGCCATGTTCCTTTGGGTCTCGTCTGCATTATAGAAACACTGTCCCTTCTGAGCTTTGTCAACTTTGAAACCTCGATGGTGTTTCTCGACCTTCTGCTCCTTTCTTTTGTTTCTCTATGCGCAAAGGCACTGTTCATCCTGATCTTTGGGACTTAGAACAAGTCCACCCGTGCACACTCCTTGTGCTGCTGAGATCTCCTCAATCTCAGATCTAAAGTATTTCTTGAAAAGAAATGATTCACGCCCTCTTGGTGCTCCTTTTCTCAATGCACACCTTGCAGAGCCCATAGAGTATTCAGTAATTCTGTAAGTGTCTTCTCTTTGACACTTCTGTTTCCTCAGAAATTGAAATAGAGTTCTCTGGTGTGCTTTATGCACTCGCTCGATGCCCTCCTGGCAGAGCTTCACAAAACCCTCAGTAGTTCTGTTTTCTTTGTGCCCTCCTCTGCAAAGTTTCACCTCCAAGGTGTTCAACAACCTTGAGGCTTCTCCCAGAGTCTAAGACTTCCTCTGGTGTGCCCTCCTGGCACGTCTCTGTCTGAATTCCATAGAACTCAGAAGTGCACTCTTGCACTAGCTTACATAACCCTCAATATTTTGTCATGCAACCTCTTGCAAGAAGCCACAAAGAACCCAGACTTGGAAATCAAAGAACTCAACAGATAGCTAATTCTACCTGTCACCTACAGATGGAACTTAACATACATATACAACATGAATGAACACACAACATTCATAAAAGACACATAAACACATAGAAAACACATATGCGGGAAAAACTACTTGTATTAACATCAATGTCTAATTACAATGTGTTCGAGCTTAGACTGCAATAGAGTCTCGATTCCCTTTCTTTTCTCTAACCTTTTTCTCTGTTTTTCTGTGCCTCTTACCCTACTAAAAACAAAAGAAGATCTTTCTACAAAAGGGGCTCCTCGAGCGCTTCCCTCCATCTCACTAACTCTCATTAATTTACATTCAATTATATTGAATGGTTGTCTAGTTCGAATCAGATCTAGATCTTAGCCTTACAACCATTAAAGATGGTTTCTAATGATAGCCTGTGAACATGCATGGTTTTGGCTCTTCAGCCTTACAAACATTTAATACAATTTCAAAATTTGAAAAAGGAGAGGGTTGCGCCTCTCTCCTTCCATTGAATGCGCACTTGATGTGCTGGCTAGCTAGCACTTGATGACGTTGGAGCGATGCTCCTGCATCAATATGTGAGAATGATACCAAATAAGTGGGAGGAGTACATACACTTAGTTGAATTTGATTACAATAATGGCTATCATATATTAGCTAAGATGAGCCCCTTCGAAGAATTATATAGAAGGAAATGCACAACTCTGGTCAGTTGGGATAATCCAGTTGACAGACTTATGATGGGACCAAAAATGCTCCAAGAAATGGAGAAAATAGTAAAAAGGGTACAATAGACTCTAAAAGAGGCACAAGATAGACATAAAATCTATGCAGATTTATAAAAGAGACACCGAGAATTTCAAATTGGGAACCATGTATATTTGAAATTCAAAGCAAGGAGAAGATCTCTAAATCTAGGAAATTGTTCAAAGTTGGTACCCAGGTTTTGTGGCCCCTTCAATATTTTAGATCGAATTGGACTTGTGGCGTATCAACTTGTACTTCCTGCAAATTTAAAAATTCATAATGTTTTTCATGTTTCTTTATTGAAAAAGAATATTCATGATCCTACTCACATCATTGATTGGAACTGTTGGGTATGTGTTATAGTCCTTGAACGAGCATATGCATCGGACACGCAGGGGGGTTTGAGGGGGGGAGAATTCCCCCTAGCGAGGGTTCAGGGGAAGCAACCCTGAGAAAAAAAATTATTCCTTGGGAAACATGTCACATGCCTCGAGAAACTTGTCACATATTTAGGTGGTTTTTGGCACATGGTTTTTTTCGATGGTTTTCTATTTATGGTTAAGTAATTAGGATTGTGGACTAATCTAGGTCATTGGGTTAGGGTTTTGGATGTCACTGGCTCCTATCTGTATATTGTATTGTAAACAATGTATAATACATGAATGAATATAGAATATGTTGGTGTTCCTGGTTTGGGCTTCTAGGGGAAAACTCTCTGTGTAATGTTTTTATTTTTCATTGTATCTTTTATATTATTTTACAGAATATCTATTTACAGTAGATATTGTACAAGGTTATAATTTACATTTGGTTTTAGAGATTTATTGGCTTCAGGGAGACGCCTTTGTGGTCAAGGGTTTGGCTCGAGACTGTGATAAGCCTTGTTATAGTGGGAGATTTGTGGTATTGATTTTTTAGGTGAAAAGAAATGGCAAGCAATTTGAAGATGGAGATCGAGAAGTTTAATGGGAAACGTTTTGAGTTGTGGAAGATCAATATGGAATATTTGTTGGTGGACAGAGATCAGTGGATCGCGGTATATCCAGGTACTGCACCTACAGGAACTTCAATAGATGACTGGAAAAAGTTGGATCGAAAGGCAAAAAGCACAATCTGACTGTGTCTCTCTGATTCAATATTACTGAATGTGTGATAGGAAGCTACAACCAAGAATTTATGGGAAAAGTTGGGGAATTTGTAGAGAGATGGAGACTCGGTGGCAGAGCATTTGAACACCTTCAATACTGTGGTAAGTCAATTAGTATCTGTTGAGATTAAAATTTCATATGAAGATAAATGTATTAGTTTACTGTGTTCTTTACCAGACTCCTGGGATAATCTGGTTGTAGCCATAGGTAGTAATACAACTACCTTTAAGTTTAATGAAGTGGTCTCATCCTTTTTGTCAGAGGATATGAGATGGAAGAATGTGGAAGGACAAAGCACATAAGCATTATTTGCAATAGGACGTTCCCAGGAAAGGAATAGATCTATTTTGACAAGTGGGAGATCTAAGTCTAAGGGTAGATCTAAATCTCCCAGAAAGTTTGTAAGGGTATGTTGGATATGTGGAAAAGAAGGGCACTACAAGAAGCAATGTAGATCCAAGGTTGAGAAAAAGAATGAATCTGAAGAATCTCATTCTACAGAAGAAAATACCTCCAAGAAAGAAGGAGGGGATGTATACTTGGCTCCTTCAAGCACACATGCAGATCATGAGGCATGGTTGGTTGACTCTGGGGCATCCTTTCATATGACTTCCCATAGGGAGTGGTTGTGCGAATATGAAATGTATGATGGAGGTAATGTTTTCTTAGGTGATGATTCGACAACCAAAATCATAGGATGAGGAAAAGTCAAGTTGAGGCTCATAGATGGAAGTATTAGAACACTTCCTAGTGTTATGCACATCCCAAGTTTGGCCATAAATTTGATTTTTGTAAGAAAAATGGACGATGCAGTGGTAAAAACAATATTTGAAAAGGAAACCTACAGGATGGTTCAAGGAGCAATGGTGTTGCTGAAAGGAGTTTAGTTTGGAACTTTGTATAAGATGGAAAGAAGAACTATTAGTGATGGGTGTAATAGTTCCATTTTTCATGATATTGGAGTTGAATAAGAAAGAAATCCTACATTCTCTGGAAAAAAAGTTATGTTGTGGCATCAAAGACTGAGGCATATAGGAGAGAAGGGTCTTCGACTACTACATGATAAAGGTATGGTTGAATGTATGTCTAACTGCTCTCTGGATTTTGATTTATGTGAAGATTGTCTATATGGGAAGCAAAATCAGGTAAGATTCCCCTCTGGTGCAAAGAGGGCAAAAGGAATCTTACAACTAGTTCACAGTGATGTTTTTGGACTTGTGTCGGTCCCATCATTGGGAAAATATGTGTACTGTGTCTCATTTATAGACGAATTCTCAAGGAATACTTGTATATATTTCCTCGGGAATAAATGCAAAGTGTTTGATAGGTTTAAAGAGTTTAAGGCTCTTGTTGAGAATCAAACAGAGAAAAGAATTAACGTGCTAAGGACAGATAACGGCAGAGAGTTATGCAAGAATGAATTTGAAGAATTCTGTAAGAAGTGCGGTATATAAAGGTAGAAGAATACTCCATATACACCTTAGTAGAATGGAGTTGCAGAAAGGATGAACGGGAAGCTGATGGAAAAAGAAAGGTGCATGCTCAGTGGTGTCGGGCAAGGGCAAGAATTCTGGGTAGAGGCAGTGGGTATTGCATGTTACCTGGTCAACAGATCACCCTCATCAACATTGGATGACAAGACTTCAAAAGAGGTATGGAATGGTAAGGAACCTTCTCTCACACATCTCAAGGTATTTGGTTGTGATGCATATGTTCATGTTCCAAAGGAAAATAGGAGTAAGCTAGATGAGAAGGCCAAAAAATGTATCTTTATTGGATACAAAGATGGTATCAAAGGTTATAAGCTTTGGAACCGAGAAACTAAGAAGGTAGTGTATAGAAGAGATGTGGTATTTAGAGAAATGAAGGATGTTGTTAAATAGGAGGTCATACCAAGTAAGGAAGAACCAGAGAAAATAGAGTTTGATTTAAAAGATGATGAGTTAGACTCTACAAAAGAACAAGAATCAGAAGAAGAATATCCTCATACTCCAGTATTGAGGAGATAGGTTCGAGAAAGAAGGCTACCGGAAAGGTATACTCCATTTGATTTCCATTCAAATTTTTCTTTGTCTATAACTGATGATGATCCTAGAACTATCAGGGAGGCAGTGGATTCAGAGGATGAAAATCTATGGAAAAGGCCCATGAATGAAGAAATGGCATCTTTGGATAAGAATGAGGCTTGGGATCTAGTGGAGTTTCCAACTGGAAGAAATCCAATTGGAAGAAAATGGGTATTTAAAAAGAATATGAATGCAGAAGGAAAAGTGGAGAAATACAAATCTTAGTTAGTAACAAAGGGTTATTCCCAAGTTGAGGGAATTGATTTTGGTGAGATTTTTTCTTCTGTTGCCTAGTTAACCTCCATAATATTTTTGTCATCTGTTTTCATTGCATTTGATTTTGAAATAGAACAAATGGATGTGAAGACAAAATTCCTACATGGGGATTTGGAAGTAGAGATCTATATGAAGCAACCAGAAGGTGATGTTGTGAACGGAAAGAAGGAGTTGGTATGCAAACTGAAAAAGTCCTTGTATGGTTTAAAACAATCACCAAGGATGTGGTATAAAAAATTTGATACTTATATGTTGGGACTTCATTTCACAAGAATCCAAGAGGATCAGTATGTGTATTTTAAATTAATTGGTGATAATTTGATTTATTTGGTCTTGTATGTGGATGAAATGTTGTTGATAGGAAACAACAAGGAGATTATCCAAGATGTGAAAACTTAGTTGTCCTCTAAATTTGACATGAAGGATATCAGTGCTTCAAATTTCATTTTGGTCATGGAAATTAAAAGAGATCGAAAAAGGAGGAAACTCTGGTTAAATCAGAGAAAAATATGTCGAGACAATATTGTAGAGGTTTAATATGAAGGAATGTAAACTAGTCAAGGTTACTATTCCTGTTGGTGTAAAGTTATTTACAGATCAGTGTCCCAAGACACATGAAGAGGAGGAGGACATGTCTCGTGTTCCATATGCGAGTGCAGTTGGTAGTTTGATGTATGCAATGGTCTATACTAGACCGGACATTGCACATGCAGTGGGAGTTTTGAGAAGGTATATGTCAAAACCAGGGAAGGAACATTGGACAAAAGTAAAAAGGGTTTTTAGGTATTTTTCATGGCACTTCTTGCTATGGATTGTGCTAGGAAGGAAGACCCATATTGGACAGAGTGGTGGATATACATGGATTTGTGGATGCAGACTAGGCTGGAGATCTGGAAAAATGGGGAGGAGTGGAACTATTACCCACTGGTTCCTTATTTTGCTTGAGTTCGACCTGAAATCAGTTCTCCACTGGTACTTGTGCGACGATATGCCCATGACCCAAAGGGGAGGAGTGGAACCATAATTCAGCTGATGGGTACCCTCATAAAACTGAAACATGGCCCCATTATTAATTAATGTAATCTGAGTATAATGCTTTTAAAAACACATAACATAAGCTATGATTTATACAGTGATAAAATAAATATATAGGTTATGAATCATACAATGATAAAGTAAATATTCAATTTATGAATTTTACAGTGACAAAGTAATTACACCGAGAATGAATGTGAATCCCCACAAAGGGTAAAAATAATGCCTTTGTATATATAGAGCCTAAGTTACAATTTACATGATGTTGCATAAATTACTTAGAATGTAAAAGGAATTAAGTCGAATAATCTCATAGGGTGTGTTATCGCTCAGTTTGTAGTATAGGTCAAGTAGCTTGAAGGCAAGAGTCAAACTGGCGTAATAGGAGGTTCCCCACCCACTGTCACCTCGATGGGGGGCTCTTTCTATATAGGGTGGCTAATCTCAAGGGAGACGTCCCTAGTAATCTGGGGTATTGAAAGGAAAAGGATCAAGGGATTAAGGCTCAAAAGGTCAAAGTAGGTTTTCCCTTCACAGATTACTGCCAATAAGATAGTCAAATTGAAGGTATTCCAAAGAATAGGCACCTGTTTGCGAGACAAGGCAACAATAAAACTAAAATGTGCAACAATGGTTAGTACTTCATAAACTAATGACTATCTTTATTAGATATATATGAGCACATATAGCAATAATTATTGACGAAGTCAATGATTGCAAAGAATGACAATGGTTTATAATATTACTTCTCAATAACACCGGAAATGATATAGCATTCAAT
>ML811625.1:199905-209975 GCA_009831015.1 Picea engelmannii | reverse complement strand
ACAAACCATTTAAAACAATATGACATACAAATCTTTCCGTATTATTCTGAAGGCAGATTGAATGTTACAACGATATAGACTAAATATATTATTTTAGCATCCTTATATCTGTCGAGGCCTAAGAGTTCACCAATACAAGAATTTCAGGAATATGTTTTTCTCTTTCATCTTTTTTTTATGGGTTTCTGTAATAGGAGAGAGCAGAAACAGTGTAGACTAATAAATAGGACTATTATGGATCTAAGAATTGGGTGCATCAAAGTATGTAATATCTAACATTTTGTGCTGTGACCACTGTGTTCAATCAAGCAGGAGGAGAAATAAAGTTTCCAGTCTGGATCGTTGGAATCAATTTTCAAACACTGGTAACATACAAGGGAATTTTGTGGCTGCCTTCACATATGCTAAAATGTGCCTCACCTGCGTCACATCTGTAAGGGAAAAGGCATTTGGAGATTGGCATCTTTGCGGATAAGAATAGAATAGAAAATCATCACGGTGCATGAAAGCAAAACCATTTTTGGAGATTGGCATCATTGCAGATAAGGTGGGTGGATAAGGAGAATAATTCTTTGATTCACTCCTCACACCTTCCTATATCAATATACCCTTGCTAGTCACAGTCGTTAAAAATAATGCTCTGATTTATCCCCTTGCTAGTCACAGTTCTTAAAAATAGTGCTCTGATTTTTAAACTTTTTCAGTGGAAACAGAAACATTTTGAAGCACAATATTATGTTGTGGGTTTCTTCAATGGAAATAGAAACATTTTAAGACACGATGTAAGTTTCTCCATGAAAATAGAAATTGTCCCTCTGGAAGTGGTCTTAACAACTGGCATAACGAGTTTGGTAACAACAAAATTCATATATATGTACAAACACACAATCCCTTGATAAGAGCCTATGGAAAGTGAAATAGTATTATGATAAAGCTTCGACTGTTCAAAAACCCTAAGTTTACAAAAAGATTTGAATACCTCACTGCTTAAATCAGAAGCATCAATGTCCTCGAGAGAATCCAGAATGATGAAGGTACGTGAACCAGAGGACCACAAAATGTTATGCTTGATCTTGTTTTGATGTAACCAAAAGCCAGGTGAGTGTTTTTTTTTAAAGCGATTTGAACACTATGTCTCCAAAATCTTCTCCTAAGAGATATATTTGGCTTTGTTAATCTCTACTTCAACGGGAGCGAATTATTGAGGACCAAAATAGATATTTTTCAAATTTTTTTGGTATATTTAAAGCATTTTCTTTACCTACATCTTGTATATACTTTTTCATTTTATTTAAAGAATAAATAAAAAGTTAAACCAAATTGATTGTAGTAATCGTTATGAAAATCTATATTTCTCTTAACAAATTCAACAATTCTCCAATGCCACAAGGACAAGGCCTCTTGTGGTTTAGTGGTAGGTTGGTGGAAGGTTTCCAAAAAAGTCCAAGTTATATTCTCAATATACTTCCTAACCTTGGACCTTAGATTCTCTAACTTATTGACACATTGTAAGGTGCACACTTACACAATTGATTCCAAAATGATACCTTTATTATATCAGTAATCACTTTATTATATCGATAGCCAAGTACACGTGCCTCTTTGAGGGGGCAACCTCTGACATAGCAGAGCTCAAGTACAAAATGATTATCAAGTCAAAACATTTCCATGCTTTCTACTCCTATTTATACTATTTCAATCTTCTAGAGAACATTTTAGAGGAAGATCTTTCTAGAAGAGGAACCTTTATTAAGTCTTCTTACATTAGACGTGTTCACATTATTACATAGGCCTTATTCACTAATGTCGACCTTTATTACATAGAAGAACATATTATTCTATCTACTCGAGGGGTTAGGGAGGTTAGGACCTTAACATGCCCTCCCCCTTGAAAAAACAACCTTGTCCTCAAGGCTTGAGATGTGGAAATTGTTACAGAATGGAAGTCGGCTCCCATGTGGCATCCTTCGGTTGTGTATCCTTCCACTGAACTAGAACTTCCTCAATTGTACACTGACAAAGATGATGCTCGCAGTGGTCCAAGACTGCTTGGGGCTGCAACCAAATGGAACCTTCTTCATCCAATTCAAGGAGACTACTTTGAGTCCGCCACTTGGTTCCAACCACTTTCTTCAAGCAAGAAACATGAAAAACAAGATGGAGCTTAGAGTGACTGGGGAGAGTTAACTTGTAGGCCATCGGCCCCCATGCGCTTGAGAATTGTATGAGGGCCATAAAACTTGGGAGCAAGTTTCTGACAATGATATGCTTTGAGGGATGTTTGCTTATAAGGTTGAAGACGAAGAAACATTTGGTCCCCTTCTACAAATTGGTGTTTTGAACGACCCTAATCAGCTTATTGCTTCATGCAATTATGAGCCATGACCAAATTTTCTTTGAGGGTACGGAGAATGGTAGCTTGGACTGTAAGGGTGTTGTATATGTCCTGGACCTTGGAGACACCGAGCAGGTAAGAGAATACAGAAGGTAGCTTTTGACCATAGACTACTTCAAAGGGAGTCATGTGAGTGGCAGCATGGTAAGATGTGTTGTACCACCATTGAACCAGTGGTAACCACTGAGACCATTGATTTTGTCTATCTGACATGAAACACCTCAAATATGTTTCTAAGCAGTTGTTGACAGCTTCAACTTGACCATTAGTCTAGGGATGATAGGTTGTGTTGAGATGTTATTGGGCTCCCTAGAGCTTGAACAATTCTTGTCAAAAATTGCTAGTGAAAGTTGGATCACAGTCGGAGACAATAGAGTGGGGCATTGCATAAGGTTTGAAGATATTATCCATGAAAATTTGAGCCACTATGGATGTTGTGAAAGAGTGTTGGAGGGAACATAAATGAGCATATTTGGAAAGGCAGATGACTGCAACCATGATGACTAATTTATTGTCATATTTGGGTAATCCCACAATGAAGTCCATAGAAATAACCATCCATATAGCAAGGTGGAAAAGGGAGAGGTTGAGTATGCGTGGAATTTTGTTTGTTTCGCCCTTATTGTGTTAACAAGTATCATATTCAGCCACAAAAGTGTGGATGTCTTGTTTCATGCCTTCCCAAAAAAAATAATGTTTGACCCTTTCATATGTTTTGTGAAAACGAGAATTCCCTATTGTTGGCGAAGCATGAAGTTAAAAGAGCACAGTGGATTTAAGGTGAGACTGTTTGCTTAAATACATGCGATATTTATAGCGAAGTTCCTCATTGTGTCAAGAGTATCTCGAAGATGCATGAGGATATTTTTGTGATTGTTGGATTAGGCAAGACAATTTGGGATCTTGGAATCATTCCTGGTGAACTGTCTTTAACCAATATGATACAATGAAGGAGAGTGAGAAGATGGACCCTTCTTCTTCATATGTCTGTGAAAGGGCATCAACAACCACATTTTCTTTTCCTTTCTTGTAAATCATCTCATAATCATAGCCAAACATTTTGGTCAACCACTTTTGTTGCTCAAGGGATGAAATTCTTTGTTCCAAGAAATATTTGAGGCTACAATGATCTATTTTAATTTGGAAGCATTTCCCAAGCAAGTAAGGACGTCGAAGATCCACTACATGCAGAATAGCCAACATTTCCTTTTCATAGGTAGATTTTCCCAAGTGTCTCTCAAATAGTTTTTTGCTAGTGAAAACCAAAGGTCTGCCATCTTGGATGAAAACTTCCCCAATGCATTCCCCATAAGCATCACATTCTAGAACAAAAGTCTTGGTGAAGTTGGGCAGTGCCAGAACAGAAGTTGTGCACATAGACTCTTTCAAGGCTTGGAATGATTGATCAGCTACTGGAGTCCAACTGAAAGCATTGTTTTTAAGGAGAGCAGTGAGGGGAGCGAAAAAATTTCCATAATTCTGAACAAACTTGTAATAATATCATATTAAACCCAAGAAACCTCTTAGACTTTTAAGATTTTTGGAACAATGCAAGTTCTTCATAGCTTATATTTTCTTAGGATCCACATGAACACCATCCTTGCCAACAATATGGCCCAGGTACTCTACTTCAGAAGCTCCAAAAGCGCATTTACACTGTTTGAGAAAGATTTTGTGCTGAGACAGTAAGTGTAAGACTTTATCCACGTGAGCTAGATGGGCTTGCCAATTTTTACTATAGATGAGGATATCATCAAAGAAAACTAAGACAAAATGACAGAGGAAAGGGCGGAAGACATTATTCATGAGACTTTGAAAAGTGGATGGTGCATTACACAGGGTAAATAGCATGACCAAGAACTCATAATGGTCATCATGAATTCTAAAGGAATTTTTAGGAATATCGACCTCTTTCATACATATCTGGTGGTAGTCAAAAAGTAGATCAAAATTGGAAAATAACTAAGCCCCACTCAGTTCATCCAAAAGGTCATCAATAACAAGAATGGGGAATTTATCTTTGATGGTAATTTTGTTGAGGGCCCAAAATCAGAGCACATACACCATGTTCCTTCTTTCTTGAGTACCATGACGAAAAGAGAAGAATAGGGGCTAGTACTAGGATGGATAACACCCACCGCTAGCAATTCCTGAACAATTTTCTCAATTTCATTTTTTGGGGCAAATGGGTGATGATAAGGGAAAACATTGGGAGGCAAACTTCTAGGGACAAGGGGAATGGAATGATCATGGGCACCATGGGAAGGGGGGAGGCCTTGGGGGTTGTCAAAAATAGATTGGTATTTGGGGAGGAGAGACTATATGTCAGAATGAACAATGGGGGAGGGGGTCTCAATTGCTTGAAAGGTGTGGAGTTGTGCAATAATGCCAGAATGACCTTTTTTTAGTGGTTTCTCCATTCGGTGTGAACCGATGATCTTCGGGGAGCCTGTTGTGTTGCATTGGAATTGATACTGTTGTCCATCCTATTGGAATCTCATGGTTAATTCCTTGAAATCCATGGTGATAGGGCCTAGTGTGCATAACCATTCAACACCTAGAACAATATCACAACCGCCAATGTTAATACAAAACATATGAAATTTCAGGTGGTAATGACCAATTTATAGGTGCACATTTTCACAATGCCCCCCACATTTCATGGAACCGCCACTAGCAATCATAATTTGAAAATTGTTGACTGCATGGATATAGCACATGGTCTCTCAGGAAATGTTGCAATGAATAAAATTATGGGGTCTGCCACTGTCGACTAGGATAATGACTTTCCTATGCTCTATATAACCAATTAACTTAAGGGTTTTGGGAGCAAAGATAATAGTGAGGGAATTCAGCGAGATAAGCAATTCAACTTTTGGTGGATCAAAGGGAAGGGTATGATCATATGCTTGGGGTAGATATTCATAATGGGAAACATCAACATTCTTTTCAGGAACATCCTTAGAAATATCCATAAAAAGATTTTGTTCCTTACACTTGTGCCCCAGAAAATATTTTTTATCACGGTTGTAATAAAGACCCTTAAGTTAGCGTTCAACCATTTCTGCCCTGGTTAATTTGTGCATCTTAAGAGGAGTGGAGGGATGGGAGAGATTTTGTAGGCTAGGAGCAAAGAATAAAGGATGGTTTTATGTTTTGGAAAGAGACGACTTGTTGTGCTTCCTTGGTGTGGTGAGTAGCTTCAAGCCAAGTCCGAGGGCGAGCCATTAGGACATGGGCTCGGATGTCATCCTTAAGGCCACTAATAAATCATTCACAGAAGAAGGTCTTGGACATGCCATCTATTCGGAAATCCAATTGTTCAAAAGTGGTGATATATTCTTCCATTGTACCTAACTGTTTAAGCTTCTAGGTCAAACGGCCCAAATGATGTGTGTCGATGTCAAAGCGTTCATAAAGGTTTGCAACAAACTCGGTCCAAGCAATATACCCTCGGCATGAATTTTTACTCATTTTCCATCATTTCCAACGTTCATGATCCAAATAAAGGACACCAATATGACGTTTGGTCAAATCATCAGTAATGTCATGCAAGGAGAAATAATGTTCCATTTGAGTGACCCAACCTGTGGGATTCGAGCCATCAAATTTATTCACCTCAACTTTGGGAAGACATAGTTCAAGATGGAAGGGCTCGAAATGAAAGGCCATGATATAAGAGGAGTCAATATTTTTTGGGTGTGAAGGTTGTTCAGAGGGGGTAGGGCCTCATGATTGACTCATCCATGTTTTTGTCTCTTCAGAAAAGGCTTGGAAGTCTTTTTTCACCTCTATACAGAGGAAGTCAAATTTGGAATTGAGGGAAGCAATATTGGAATTAATGTTTTGGATGTTAGTCTTGTTTTGGGTGTTTTCATTGGCCAAGGAAAGGAGGCGGTTGAAAATTTCTTGGTTGTGGGTGTGGGCCATTGGGGAGGTGTTGACCCCAAACTCTCACCCTTGATATTTGGATGGTCAAAGGGCAGTCTATCCTTTCATGCTGGCATTCAAAGGTTATTCATGATAACACATGGCCATCATTCAAAGGTTTTCCAGGCACATTGGTTCTTGTTATGGTCAGTTAGAGGATGATTTCTTACATGAGTTGAGTTCAGAGCTTATTTCAGTGATTTCTGAGTTATTATAGGATGAGGTTTCAGTTCTAGGTTTGAGTATGAGAGATTTGCAACATTATGGGACACTTCTTTCCCATGAGGATCTTATTGACCCCTCACATTAGTTATTTGACAACACATTCTTACTCCTTGTTCAATTCTACGCCCAATGAGTATAAAGTTGATGGTATTTGGACAACTTTATTTTTTGATGATGAGGTGGCACGGGTGATGATGTGGCAGGGTGAGGTGGCGACCCATGTGGGGACCACATGCTTAAATTTGGGCCCTTTTCCTCCTAAAACTGGGCCCACTAAGTCGCCCGACACTTGCTAAATAAAAGTTGGACAAAGCAAAGAAGTTTCCAAAAGTCATAAAGCATCCTAAAGCAAGTCAAAAGTCAAACTGGGTGAGTTGTCTGCTTTCTACTTTTAGCTTTTAGCTTTCTACTTTCAGCTTTTAGCTTTATCTTTTTCCCTTTTCCCAACTTTCTCCTTTTCCTGCTTTAGCTTTCCACTTTTTCCTTTTTCCCTTTTCCTTCCCCTCTTTCACTCATGCGACCTAACTTTCCCTCATTCCCTTCGCCCTTCCTACCTTTTTGTCCATAATTTCCTCATACCTAACCATTTTTGACCCATTCGACCTCCATTCTTCTCCAGATAACCCCCAGATTTGACCAAATGGCTTGGGAAAAGTTCGCTCAACCAGTTTTAACAGGCATTCATGCAGTGACACATTGCAGGTGGACAGATTGACACTTGGGCGAGGAATATTGGCGAGCTTTTTGCCAAGTTTGGAAACATCAAGGCGAATTCTTCATGCATTTGGCTATATATACAACATTCTTCCACAGTTGACAGGTTGATTACTCTATTGCATGAGCATTACTACTCTCTCATTCTATTCTATCTCTCATTCTAGCTTCGGATTCTCAGTTTCTTGGAGATCATTGTAACATTTCTTGGCTTTTCTCTGTGATGGAGTCATTCCTCTTATTTGACATGAATAAAGAGTCTTATGTGCTGATTTTGGCCTAGATTCTTGTTGTTGCATTGGATTTCTAACTAATTGCAGGTATTTGAAGCTCATCCTTCATTGGGGGTCGATTTGGCACCTTTGAAGTGCTCTTCCTTCTTGATTTACTGTCTTTTTGCATTCTAATGCTTCGCTCTACTTAGGGTTTTCCACCAAAATTCATTAGAAATAAATTGTTATGCAAGTTTTGGGTGAGGTTATCGAACCCTCATCCCAAAACCATCTTGTGCTTGTTTGATTTGTGTTTTGCAGGTCAAATCTCATCCATCAAGCAGCATGGCCTAGGGTAGCCTCCCTCATGTGGTTGGCATGCACTAGCCCAAAATGAGAGGGGTGAGATCAATTGTGACTGTAGGATCCACCCATAAATTATGCCTAGTTTGATTCCCTCAATCTACAACCGACCTCAATCCTAGGGTGTTAGATTTAGCCTTAATAGGAGGTAAGCGGGCAAGAATGGGGTTGGTGGGTCCACACAGAAAGGGGTTATGGGTGAGGTGTCTAGAACAGGACAAATAATGGATATATAAGCCTTTAAACCAAGGGGAACAAGCAAGAAACATTGTCGTCCCAAATTTACAGCATTTATAGAAATATATATCAACAATATAAAACGACAATGGCTGCAAATTTAACCATCCAAAATCTAGTACAATATATCAAAATAAAGCTAGCAAACACTGGTCTAACTTCCAATGATTAAAGTGAGATTTTGATGGTGAATATGGTTGTTTATTCGATGTTATCAACAAGTTATTATAGCAGCCAAGTGGTTGTAGCAAAAAATTGCTACAACAACAAAATCCAACCACAAAAATCAACAAGTAATCCGTAAAAAAGATAGACAGTGAGCAGTAGAACAATAATAAACATCTACAAGTAAATTTCAGTGGTTGGTAAGTGTGCAACAAGTAAAAATTAAGAGAGTTTTTTGCAGCCCTAATGGTTGTAGCTTTAAGTTTATAACAACAGAAAAAAATATTGGCCTAAAGAGGACACCCTTATGGCATAAACAAGCTTATATCACTAAGAAAAGATTCCAACTTGAACAAGTTCAATTTCTCAAAAAATCACACATTCCAATGCAATAAATGATTAGTGCCTTTCCAAATGGGTTATGGAGTCATCTTGTAATAGGTTAGATCTACTATCTCCCTATGGATGTAAAACCTCTTACTCCCTAGCGCAAGTAAAATCTAACAAGGTAAATCTAGGAGGGTGTAAGTCATTTTACTCCTCCTAGCAACCTTTGCAATAGCTTCTTTCACAAACAACAATTTTAAAACTTGGTGGAGGGTGTATGCCCTTATACTCCTCCAAGGATCTAGCCAATAACTGTAATATCCCAAGACCGAGCCTCAGTTGTAATTGGGAATGTAAATATGTTTTGTAGGCCGGTGAGCCAAGTGATTATAAGCTAGGAAGCTTATGTGATGATTAGGTCGGAGAGCCTAGATGTTAAACCCCAGTGAGCCTATTTATGTGTATGTAAATACTCATATCATTACTATAAATACATCGCTACGTGTAGATCGACTACGATAAAAGAGAATGGGGGACTAAGCACCACTATGTAGGGAAAGGGAAGGGGCTAAGAGGCTAGGAAAAAGGGCTAAGCTTGAGAGCTTATCTCTAAGAGAATATTATAATATATTTCCTAAAAGACTAAGGTTTGGGAAATAACTCATGTTATCCTAAGTTCCTTTGGGGAAAGGAAAGAACTCCAAGTAGAGAGGAATGAGCTCCAAGAGAGCCATGTGTCAATCTTGGCGCATGCAGTTATATGTGGGGAAATCAATTCGTTTTAGGGGGTTCTCTTCCATTCTTGCAATGCTTCCCATGCACTCATGCATTCATGCAGGAAGCCATTACCTCCATTGTTGACCTTTGAGCATGCACGTACCTCTGAAACCT
This sequence comes from Picea engelmannii, assembly GCA_009831015.1. NCBI lineage: Eukaryota > Viridiplantae > Streptophyta > Pinopsida > Pinales > Pinaceae > Picea > Picea engelmannii. Next base: position 200,516 of record ML811625.1, on the reverse strand, counting down.
GCATGCATTCTGGAGCCATATCCCATGTTTTCTTATCATCAGCTGAAACCTGTGATCCTTCTGTTAAATTTGGCAGCATCGACAATCATTCTCCAATGAGAGGCCATATGGGCCACCCTGAGGCTAGCCAAGGAGTTTTGGAGAATCAACTAGTCTTGTGAGGTATTGACAAAAGCCAGGGAGAACATACAACCTTTGTGAGTCAAACCAAAAGTTAGGATGAACGAGATGCTATGTGAGTCTAATGCAAAAGTCAGGGGGAACGTACAACCTCTGTGAGCATAGACAGTCTAGTGCAAAAGTCAGGGGGAATGTACAACCTTTGTGAGCATAGACAGACTAGTGCAAAAGTCAAGGAGAACATAGAACCTCTGTGAGCCTAGTCAAACCTTATGAGCCATGAGCAAAAGTCAAGGCATCTAGCAAAAGTTAGGTTGAATATAAAATTCTTATGAGCTAGAAACAAACGATATTCCTAATATTGCAAATGATGTAATTGTATTGATCTAGTGTGTTGGCACGTGTAAACATTATCCACCATGAAGAAAATTTTGAATTGCCTTGTCAAGAGTTGTAACTAAAGTCTTGAGTCTAGTTCTATGTTAGAACTA
>ML811625.1:179495-192141 GCA_009831015.1 Picea engelmannii | reverse complement strand
TTATTGCCAAATTCTACTTGCGTAAGTGTTAGCGTAAGTGTTGAGATAATTTGAAAATTATGAAAAGTTTACTTCTTTGTAAAGCTTATAGAAATTACAGAAATTACAGTAATTTGGTAGAAATTTAAACGTTAATTCAAATCCGGTCTTTACAGTTGTCAAGCCCGTGGAATGAAGAGGCAGGTTGTCAGGTCTGTGTGCAACTCTCTTTGGGTGAGATAGTTTGTTGGAAAAGAAGAAGTAGGTTGGCATGCCTGTGATCAACTCTCTCCAGGTGAGAGAGGTTGTTGGGGAAGCGATTTATCCTAGAGGGAGCCCAACAACAACTATAATGCTTTGAGAATTCCTGTCTTGCCTGTTGGTGAAGCCCTAAAAGGGAAGTGGGGCAGCCAAAGGAATGTTGAGCAAAGAAGGGGCACACTTTCTGGGGTGAGACAAGCATGCGGGGAATGAGACGTTGTAGGCTGTGTGTATAGGTTGGCTCCTGGGAAGGAATCCTTCTTAATTGACTGTGTAACATCCCATTGTCTCAGCCTAGCCTAGGAATCCCTTTACCCGGGTGGAGTTTAGTCCCAGCTCGGGGGTGACCCACTGTTGAGAGTGATGAGCAGGGTGGTCTATGGTTGGGAGGTTCATGGAAGATTTGCACGCAATTGGTGGTCTTCTACAAAAAGATAAGTACAATTTCTATGTTCGTTTACATGTTGTGTATTTGTACATGTCTAATATTTATAAGTATTGCTTATATATGTTGTATGTGTAGGCTTAATGTTATTTCCGCATTAATTTGTATATTAGCATAATGTAATTGTTTGTTAAGTTATTTATGTATGATGTTCCGCAAGATTTTCTGTGTGCCATAGCCCAACAGGTCTATGGCTGGGTATGTTACATTTTGGTTATCAAAAGCTCAATAAGTATGTGTTTTAGAGTAGCATGGTCTGGCCTGGGTTGTCGGGGGTGTTACACTATGGTATCAGAGCATGAAAGAATTTAGGTGGCATGACCCGACCTGGGTGGCCAGGTATGTTACAATATGGTATTAGAGCTCCAGTTTTTAACATTGAGCTTGAATGTGTTGTATAAGTGGAAATTGAAGCAAAAGTTCAGAATGAATTGTTGTCGAAATGGAAAAAATTCAAATTTCAGAGAATTTATGAGTGCCAGGAGGGTGTTGAGGGAACACCTTGACTGTGTTTAGAAGCTCTGGAACTTTAGCGGTTCAAGAAATCCAATAGAGGAAGGAAACCACAATAACCGTGGTTATGGGCCACAAAACTAAATTTGAGCAGTTGGATCTGTTCGGGAGAAGGCAGACCCTTCACAACTATCAAATCTAGAAAAGGGAGCATGGTGGTAAAGCACCGAATTCCTTCAGGACTTCGCCACTACGGTTGTTTTAAGTTTTTTTTCGAGAAAGAGGCAAAAGCCCCGAAGCTCCGAAATCTCGGAGCGAATCTACGACGTAGATCATTTGGGAGAAGGCGGACTGTTGGATTTCCCAAGTGGTTTGATAGTTCGGCGATTCGGGGAAATCCATTTGAGATTGCGGAATTTTTCTTGAAGTCTCAAAGTCCGGAACCAATCTGGATCGTCCATTATTAGAGACATGTGTCCGTAGATCAACTTGTTCGGGAGTTCGATAGTTCGGTGGTTGGGGAAAGTTCAGCAGAGAAAATCGTCGAAGCCCGGAGCTCTGAAGACTCGAAGCCCCGAAGTCTCGAAGCCCTAGGAAGTACTAGTTTGACGTTTGACAATTCATAGGTTAAGTTAAGTTCAACAAAAAAATATTTAGAAGCTTGAAGTACTGAAGTCCTAGAGCCCCGAAGCTCCGAGGAACACATATTTGGAAATTCGACGTTCAGATGATTTGTTTTAATATGGCGAGGAATCCTCCGGAGTCCCAGAGCCCTGAAGTCCCGAAACTTTGGGAAACATTTGTTCGGAAGTTCAGCATTCGATAGAAATAAAGTGTGCTAGTGTTGGATCTCCCGAAGCCTAAAATTTCAAAGTTTTGAAGTTTGACTGTGACATGGTAGGATGACGTCACCGAGGGTGACATGGATCTCCTCTAAACCTGCCACGTGTCCCTTTTATTTGTACCTTTGACAGGCCCTTAGTACCAATTGGGACCTGATACATGTCACTCGTAGGTGGGGCCACGTGTCACTACATTAATTGTTTGGCAGCTAAGCTAAGGATATCGTCGTATACGCCGATTCGATGTTCGGGTATTTTGAAGTGAAATAAGGTAAAGTCTTCCAATGTCCGAAACTCTGGAGCACCGAACTATAGAAGCTCTAAAGAGTGGGGTTTCGGGGAATCATCCATTTCAACAATTTGGGAGGAAACGCAAGATGGAGCTTGATAACTCTCGAATCCCAGAGTCTCGAAGCTCTTATTGATCATAGATATAAATAGAGAATGAGGACCGTCGATCAGGGCGTCCTCTGAGTATTCATAAATTTGGCATTTGGGAGATTAGAGGTGTGCAGGTGCAAAGTTCGTCGAAGCCTGAAATTCTGAAGTCACAGAATACAGAAGTGACGTGGCATATTGATGTCACCTAGGGTGATGTGGACCACTGCACGCATGCCACGTGTCCATCTGTTTTGTGTGTTTGACAACTCATTTGTGCCCATGGGAATTTCACATGTGTCAATAGTTGATTGGGCCACGTGTCACCTCCATATTACTGACACGTAGCACCCCGGGTGCATCGTACTAAGTGATCCCCGAAAGTTCAGGGGTTCAGTATTCGAGGAAATTGGAGTATGAAGTTGTAAGAACCTTCGAAGTGCGAAGCTCTGGAGAGCCAGTCCGGGAGTTCCCCAGTTCAACGTTTGAGAGAAATCAATGTGGAAGTAGTAAGAACCTCTGAAGCCCGAAACTCCGGAGCGTCGGAGTCCCGAAGCGCCGAAGAAGCAATATTAGGGGAGTTCGCCACTTCGACGTTTGGAGGAAATGAGGTGAGGTGAAAGGAAAATCTCTGAAGCCCGAAGTCCCAAAGCACAGGATAAGCACCTGGTTATAGCCCGAGGTCACATGGGTTTTGGGTTGAAAAGAAAGGGGCTAAGGACCGAAAATGTTTTTTGAAGGAAGAAAGGGGCTTGGAAAAGGAGCCCGTGAGGGTTATGAGTTGTACGGACCTGCAATAAAAAAATAAAAAAAGGTACATAAGCCTATAAGGATAAAAAAAAAGGATTCAGCAGGAGACCGAGAACAAACTCAACTCCAAAAGAAAATCACTTGTACAAAGTTCAACTTCACATGAAAGAAAATTTTCAGTTATCCATAACTTTCTGTTGAGGACTCAGAATTGAGCAAGGAAGCAGTCAATGGAAAGGTCTTGGAAAGAGGATTCCAGGTATTCCATCATAATTGAGGATTGAGCAGCTTAGATCACAGGAAGTCAAGAAGAAGATTTTTGGTGACCAAAAAAGGAAAAATTGTGCATATGTTACCAAAATGGTATATTATGGTTCTAGCTAACAAGAATTTGTTGTATGCCTATTTTTGGATGTAATGGTTACATTTAAAATAGAAAAAGTGCTAGAGATGTCTACAGATTGAAGAAAGAAGGACAAAGACAATTCTTCATTTTACATATGGGATCTTTAAGAAGTTATTGGATCAGATGTTGGGTTCAATAAGCATCATGGAAAACCCAAATGAAATTCTGGTTTGGGGAAGACTTGTTCTATACAAATTGATATATCAGAATGCTAGTATTTTGATAAAGAAAGATGAAATGTATGCATGGAGAAAGTGACAACATCTCCAAAGATCAGTCCTACAGTTTGGAGATAGCACCTCCATTATTTCTATCAGAAGGCGATGTGGAAGCATGGTATGAAGGTCATCAAATATGGCATGACAGAAGTTGAATATGCATGTTAGGTTGAAAAATCAGATGGGTCAAGACAAGAGAAAGTAATAATTCATCAAGCTAATCCCAGTGCTGATATGATCAGTCATGGAAAGGCTAAATCAATTGCTTCAAGAAAGAATTTGGTGTTAACTATCCAAGGTTACTCAGAGAACATGACTAGAAATATAATTCGGTCATGTAGGAGTTGGATCAGAGGAATCCAAGTAATAATGGAATGCTGAAAATTAATATCAGCATAATATATGATTGCAAGTGTGCAAGTTAGACAAGTAAAGATTCCTGGATGGAGTCAAATCCTTGAACATCTTAAGATAATGGAAGAAGAAATCATGAGGTAGATATTAAGATAATGGGAATGCATGACAACACTCCAAGAGGGAAATCAATAATAGTAGGGGATTGTTGATGCACTCCAAAGGTGTTGAAAGTATTTCCACAACATCATGGAGATATCAAGTCAAGAATAACTTAAAAGTGAAACTAATTTCTAAAAATAAATCAATAAGGAACCATGAAGAAGAAAATGGTTCAACACATAATTGTGAATGCAAAAAGAGATGGTGTCTGACAAGAATCCATCTTAAGTGGCATAAAGCCATGAGTGACATTCCTAGAGGTCGGAAGTATCACTTGAAATTATGATGATAAATTAAAAGCATAAATAATTACTTCCAGTTAATTCTATGCAATCATGCACTCCAAAGGTGTTGAAGGTATTTCCACAACAACATGGAGATATCAAGTCAAGAATAACTTAAAAGTGAAATGAATTTCTAAAAATAAATCAATAAGGAACCATGAAGAAGAAAATGGTTCAACACATAATTGTGAATAAAAAAAGAGATGGTGTCTGACAAGAATCCATATTAAGTGGCATAGAGCCATGAGTGACATTCCTAGAGGTTGGAAGTATCACTTGAAATTATGATGATAAATTAAAAGCAGAAATAATTACTTCCAGTTAATTCTATGCAGTTAGAGAAGGAGGCATATGTGCATCCTTACAATATGCTAGAGATTGGCTATACAAGTCAAGTTTGAGGCTAGTTGGAAAAGAGAAGAGAAGGGTACAAGAAACCTCAAGTGATAAAACATTCATTCAGAAAAGGGTTGAAGAAGTTCAGTCCCGAAAAGGAAAAGGATGTTGAAGATCCAAAGTCTATAAGACAACATGATTGGAATTATAATTCATCCAAGTATGAGTTGGGATAGATGGATCCAGAAAATAAATGAATGTTGAAGGTTAATACCATCTTAGTATTTGGCTGGAAATGCAAATGCAACCAAGAGTGACTTGGCTAGAAAGTGTTCAGGTCAGAAATAATCATGTACAATGATTACAGTGAGAGCACAAGAAGATTCAGGAATCCGGAAGAATTGAAGACTTCTGGGATCAACAAGGAAAAGTGATACAGGGAGAAATAAGTTGTTGCAATTACTGTAGCAACAATTATGTTATGGTTGGTTGGACAACCATAAAGAGAGAATTCTTTCATGTTTGCAAGTGTTGTTGATTATGTTGCCGCAAATGGAAGGAAGCAACATAAAGTTGAAGTGTTGGTTATAAGACCGATAAAAGAGGCACGAAAGATTCTATTATCATCAGCTATTTGGGTAACATAAAATTCATTCAATGGAATCTATGCAGGTAAGTATTTCTCTTGAAATCATGTTGCATAATTGTCGAGGGGAAATTTAGTTGAGAATTTCCCTAGATTGAATTTTTATAATACACAGTATGGTATTGTTTAAGTGCATTAACTGAAATAAGTTACCACTGGGTGTGGTAAAGGATAGAGGCTTGTAATAATTATCAAAGCTTATTATCTTTTGAATGCACACACTGACATAGTAGCATGCCATGTTAATTTGGTTATCAGGTAATAACCAAAGAAATAAAAGATAAGAACTTTTTATAGGAATGGATGCCAGGAAAGCTAGTCATGTATGAGACCAGGACATGGTTGTATATGGAAAAGTATGGATATAGAAAGGTTATGCACCATACAAATACCCAGTGAGGTTTTGCTAACACTAATGCACACCACATAATTATATTCTTGGTGTAGTGGTCGAGTCGAAAAGGAAGGCATCTAAATAATCAAGAAGACAATGGGAAGTGTGTGGAGAATGTGTCAAGACATTGGCCAGATTTCCAATTTATGGATGGTGAGATACATGACTTACATAAAGATCAGTCTGAAAATCAATGTAAAGGTGCATTGGATAGATATGCATTGAGAGTTGCACTCATGCCTAGTAAGTGGCAGAGTTGCACTCATACATGATAGAATTGTATACTTAAATGCATTTGTTGAATGCGTTTTGTGAGTGCAGGCATATATATTATTGCATGGAAATAATTATACTAACGGTTGAAATGTTGCTAACTCATAGAGTTGAGAACATTTCAGGAGTTGTTAGACACTGCAACAAGAAAGTTGCAAGTCAAGTAGTCACATGAGCATTGACTACAAGAAATTTTTTGTTCATAAAAAGAAGTAATGAACTTACTGATATTAATTATGAACAAGCGTATGCATAGAATGATAATTCATTTTATCTAATAAATTGTTTTGTAGTTGTGATGGAATTGTTAGTTATAGACAATTCTAAGAACACTTCACAAGGTTTTTGTACATATTGCAATGAGAGTATGATGTACAAGAAATAATGACAATTTGTTGGCTAAATGAAAGATAAAAGCATTACAGGAAAAATCATATTCAACATGGTGCTTGCTGAAAGCCAGAAGGAAGACTGCATCCTATTATTGCAAAAGTTGAATTACTTATGAAATAAGTTTGAGTACTAAATGAATTCTTTTATTTTCTCTCACGATAACTGCACGTGTGTGATGCAGATGAGATAATATTGATTAAAGTTGGAATGCTAGGAAAGAACAACTATTGTTGAGGACACTAAAGCCCTATAATTGTAGAACCTTGGTGGGGTTCTAGTAATGGGTTAGCGCTCTCCTTGTGTGTGAAATCCTTGGAAAGATGGATTGTTGAAGGAATACATAGCAGTGAAGGGATGCATGAGCCTAGAAGGGTGAGTGCAACAAGGAAAGGCAACTCAAGGATGCTTATGGCATGGAGCTGCCATAAGGAGGGTGTGTCAAATGGAACAATGAGTTGAATTATTTCTAGAAGTAACTCTATGCAGTAGAGTAATTGACTTCCAGATCCAATATGAATACCAGAATTAGTGCTAGAAAGTAGAGCACCAAATGGATAACAAGCTTCCAATAGCTAAACTTTGGAGCTTTTTGAATAATTTGAATTGTACATGTATAAACAAGTTGCACTGAGGATAGTGCAAAAATAAGGGGAGGGGATTGTAATATCCCAAGGTCGAGCCCCAGTTGTAATTGGGAATGTAAATATGTTTGGTAGGTTGGTGAGCCAAGTGATTATAAGCTAGGAGGCTTATGTGATGATTAGGCTAGAGAGCCTAGATGCTAAAGGCCAATGAGCATATTTATGTATATGTAAATACTCATATCATTAATATAAAAACATCGTTGCATGTAGACCGACCACGATAAAAGAGAATGGGGGACTAAGCTCCACTAGGCAGGGAAAGGGAAGGGGCTAAGAGGCTAGGAAAAAAGGTTAAGTTTGAGGGCTTATCTCTAAGGGAATATTATAATATATTCCCTAAAAGACTAAGGTTTGGGAAATATCTCATGTTATCCTAAGTTCCTTTGGGGAAAGGAATGAACTCCAAGTGGAGAGGAATGAGATCCAAGAGAGACATGTGTCAATCTTGGTGCATGCAATTATATGTGGGGAAATCAATTCATTTTAAGGGGTTCTCTTCCATTCTTGCGATGATTCCCATGCACTCACACCTTCACGTAGGAAGCCATTACCTCCATTGTTGACCTTTGAGCATGCACGTACCTCTGAAAACTGCATGCATTCTGGAGCCATATCCTGTGTTTTCTTATCATCAATTGAAACCCATGATCCTCCTGGGTGCGCACAACACACTGGTGCCTACCTAAGCTTATGTTGTACTTGCATGTTATGAGAAACACCTATTTCTAAACCTGAAGGTCGTGGTTGTCACTTTTACCTGTACATTAGTTGAATGTTGAAGTTGTTTTCACCTAAGCCTATTGTTGGTTATCTGGGAGTGGGAGTGAAGAGACGGGTTGTCAGGCCTGTGAGAAACTCTCTCTGGGTGAGATAGTTTGCTGGAAAATAAGAAGCTGGTTGTTAGTCCTCTGAGTAACTCTCTCTAGGTGAGAGAGGTTGGGGAAGTGATTTCTCCTGGAGGGAGCCTAACAACAGCTATAGTGCTATGAGAATTCATGTACGGCTTGTTGCTGAAGCCTTTGAAGGGAATTGGGGAACCGAAGGAATGTTGAGCATAGAAGGGGCACACTTCCCAGGGTGGGATAGGCATGTGGGAAATGAGAGGTTGTAGGTTGTGTGTATAAGTTGGCTTCTGGGAGGGAATCCTTCTTGATTGACTATGTATCATCCCATTGTCTCAACCTAGACTAGGAATCCCTTTACTCGGGTGGATTTTAGTCCCAGCTCGGGGGTGACCCATTGATGAGAGTGATGAGAAATGTGGTCTATGGCTGGGAGGTTCATGAAAGGTCTGCATCCGGTTGGTGGTCTTCTACAAAAATATAAGTACCATTTTTATGTTCATTTACAAGCTGTGTATTTGTACATGTCTAATATTTATAAGTATTGCATGTATATGTTGTATGTGTAGGATTATTGTTATTTCTGCATTAATCTGTATATTAGCCTAAGGTAATTGTCTGTTAAGTTATATATGTATGATGTTCCACAATATTTTCTATGTGCCATAGCCCAGCAGGTCTATGGTTATGTATATTACATTTTGGTTATCAGAAGCTCAGTAAGTATGTGTTTTAGAGTAGCATGGCTTGGCTTAGGTGGTTGGGGGTGTTACAATACAGTATTAGAGAATGAAAGTTTTTAAGTGGCATGACCTGGCCTGGGTGGCCAGGTATGTTACAATAACAACCATGGAACACGAAAGAAAACTAACATTATGCATATTTTTCTTACCAATTCCAAAAAATGTCAAGACAAACCCTAGTTACCAAGTATTTTTCATCACCAAATCAAGAGAAAGAAACTCCAAGAGATAGCGCACCACTTGAATCCACAAGACAAGAGACAAACCATAGCACAAGAGAGAGAGAAGATGAATTTTCCCAAGAGGGGCGCAAATTTCAGCCAAGTAGTCTTCTCCAAATGGGAGAGATATGATGAAAATGAAATAGAAATGATCATTATTTATACAAATACTCTAAAAAGTGATTGTCCACTTAAGTCAGGGTAAACCACAAAATAAGGGAGACATTTCCCTTTATTTTACCCCTTTACAATATTAAATTCAAATTTTACTTAAACTTTTGCACATAAGAAACCCTAAAGATGACATCAACCCTCTCTAGGGTGACGTTTTGGCACTTCCAACAAGTTGTTTGAGCTTGGAGGTGAAATGTTGGGCCTCCAAAGGCATCCCTCTCATACGCTAGGGTTTCCTTCATCAAGCCAAAGCTTCTCTCCATCCAAAAGGTGCCAAGTGTCAAGCTAACACCACCACCACCAAAACCCTAGCCCTAGGGTGATGTCAAGTCTTTCTAAGTGACGTTTTGACCTCCAAAGTCAAAACGTTGGGCTTGTAGGGGCTAGGTGAGATCCTCCATGGTGTCTTTCAAGCTTTCAAAGGTTGTCATCATCACCCGTTGTAAGGGCCATGGTATCTAATCCATGGGCTTCATGTCCCAAGGAAGCCCAATCTAGGCTTCTTCCTCCAAAATTGTCCACCAAGCAAGGTCTTGCAAAGACAATGAATATTCCCTCTAAGGATCTCAAGTCAAACATATCATGATAAGTAAATCAAATCAATAAAAGAGTCGCCTAAGCATGTGCATAAAAAACTACCTCATCAAATTAAACAAGTGCTCAAAGACCTTATGCAACTAGCCAAGTTTAGGTATGGGATGGTTGAAAAAGTAACCTATTAGGTGAATCATCCCCTAGTTCAAGGAGTGTTTCCCAGGTGGACCCCCCTCTAAGCCATGTGTAGAAGATGAAGTGGATGAGGGTAAAACTTTTGGGCATGGGGTTCATGACATACAAGGGATCGTAGTATCTCATTATGGGTGCTTTTGTTGAGGGTATGTTGCACCTTCATTTTCAATGTATCCTTTTTCCAAGCTCATTTATTGCCTTTTTCTTTTTCTGTTTCTAGGTTGAAGCCAAGGTGGGGCTTCTACCTAAGCATGAAAAACGTTGTCCAACTTGACTCTACCTTGGTCACATTATTCTTCCCCAAGTTGAATACAATGTGTGGGACTTCTACCTAAGCATGAAAAACATTTCTCACACACGCTCTACCTTAGTCAATATTTTTTCATTGTTATTTTTCATGGGTCCCATCAGTTTCTTATGAGAGACATTTTATTGTCCTCAGAATGCCTGGGCGAGCATCTAGAAGGTTTATGATTGAATTTTATATTTTTCTAGCCACAAACCTCTGGGCCTTTAGCCCCTTCTTCCCATGAAATGAGGGACAAAGCCTTCTTGGGTCAGTATACTTGAAAATCCCAAAAGATAAAGAGGCGAGGGGATGAAGTGTGGAAAGTGGTAAGTATGATCGGGAATCACATGATGAATTGTTAAGGGGACCTCCCAGTTGTAAACCCATCCCTAAGGGTGACCACTTACTACGGCGCAATGTCAACCACCGAGGTGAAACAGGGCAAAGAGAATAACTTCCAAGCAGAAGTTACATAATCAAAAACAACATTTAAATGCAACAGACTCAAATGCCTCAAATATTGAAATGACAGTCACCATAGTACCTGGTTTGTACCTGATGGAGTAAGACCCAATGTCTTCTGGAAGCAAGCTAGTGCGGAAGATACCATCATGTTGAATATGAGATTTGTGGTGGTGAGGTGGGCCTCTGTCTATGCAAGTGGATGTTGTCAGCCATCTGTCTCTCGATAGTCCATGTCTGCAACCTGAGGGCCTTGAGACATCATCTCCTTAGTTATCCCTAGGAAATAGGGATAACAATAACAATTATCAACAAAAATATCAAAATATAGAGCACATTGACATAATTTATTCCTTAAATTATACCTTTATTATATCGATATCCAAGTTCACTTGCTTCTTTGAGGGGGAAACCTCCAACAAAACAAAGCTCAAGTAAAAAATGATTCTCAAGACAAAACTTTCCCATGCTTTCTACTCTTATTTATACTATTTCAATCTTATAGAGAACATTCTAGAGGAAGATATTTCTAGAAGAATAACCTTCTATTAAGTATTCTTACATTAGACGTGTTCACATTATTACATATGCCTTATTTACTAATGTCGGCCTTTATTACATAGAAGAACATGTCATTTTATATACTCGAGGGGTTAGGGAGGTTATGACCCTGACACAAACCAACCTGTAACTTGTGAGCATAACCATTGGCCCATTGGCCCCTAACTCCGTGAAATCCTTGTTATCCCCTCACTTCTATGGATAGGGGTAACTATAGGAGAATTTTTTTCCTATGATCCACACTTTAGACAACATATTCGATGATATTATTTTTGACTCCCCACAGATAGTTGCCGATAGATTCCATCCATTACCTGCTCATCTTAGCTCACTCACATGTCATGGTGCATTTACATACTCAGGTACATCATTATGACACTTCATATCGAGTGATAATGTTAATACTTGAGTCATGAAAGTAATGACCATGGGTTGATTTGGATAATGAATCATGATGCTTTGAAGTATGCTTTTTGCCTTGTCTCACCTTGGTGATCATTATCATCTTCTAGTCAAGTGTTGTCACTCTCGAACAAAGTTTCACAGCTGAGCGTATTGTCCTGTTTTTTTTATTGTTAAATTCAGTATTAGACCGCCCATTCTAGAGAATTCCAGCATAGTACCTGATCATCACCTTCCCATTTTGTATAGCATTCATTATATATTATTATATTTGGAACATAAAAGCAATAAAAAATCTTGAATAATCCTTCAACACATTAGGTATAAGTTAAGACAAGGATTAATTAAAGACAAGACACAAAGACAATGGTATAGAGTCCTTGACATATGTTGTTGATGAAAGCACCCATAATTTTGAAGTAGACAACTTTCAAGCCCGTTCATTAAGCCTGGCAGTTTTCGAGTGCGAGGTGTCTCGAGAGAATGTTAAGGAAATTTTATGTCCCTCCTCTTTTATTTTAGTTGAAGTATAATCTACATGATGAGCTTTCTCCACCCGATTTGCCACCTGTGGGGCTACTTCCTCTGCCCGAAACAATAGGATTTCTTGCAGCGGGAGGACAGTGAGAGTCATCGGATCCCATGACTAGCATGGGCATGGTGATTGTTGCACCAATCATAACAATAAAAAGCAATGCTACAACCTTTTCCATCTTCAATCAAATATGATGTTGATTGAATATGAAATTAAATCAAAGAGAAGGGAAGGAAACTACCAAAAAGTAAAAACAAATGGAACACAATTGATGACAAAATTATCCCACCGGGATTCAACTTTGTTTTAGCTTTTTACTGATGTCGAAAATGGTTGCAACGAGGGTTCAATATGTTGCACGTAGGAAAAAAATAGTCGAAGGCGAACAAATTTCTAATTGTACAATTATGTACTATGAAGATGCTTTTGGGGGAGCTCTTAGTTGTTGAAAACACTTTTTTTTGTGGGAG
>ML811625.1:149845-176511 GCA_009831015.1 Picea engelmannii | reverse complement strand
ATATTTTTCTAGCTACAAACCTCTGGGCCTTCAGCCCCTTCTTCCCATGAAATGAGGGACAAAGCCTTCTTGGGTCAGTATACTTGAAAATCCCAAAAGATAAGGAGGCGAGGGGATGAAGTGTGGAAAGTGGTAAGTATGATCGGGAATCACATGATGACTTGTTAAGGGGACCTCCCAGTTGTAAACCCATCCCTAAGGGTGACCACTTACTAGGGCGCAATGTCAACCACCAAGGTGAAATAGGGCAAAGAGAATAACTTCCAAGTAGACGTTACATAATCAAAAACAACTTTTAAATGCAATAGGCTCAGATGCCTCAAATATTAAAATGACACTCACCATAGTACCTGGCTTGTACCTGATGGAGCAAGACCCAATGTCTTCCGGAAGCAATCTGGTGTGGCAGATACCATCATGATGAGTCTGAGATCTATGGTGGTGAGGTGGGCCTTGTCTATGCAAGTGGATGTTGTCAGCCATCTGTCTCTCGATACTCCATGTGTTCAACCTGAGGGCCTTGAGACATCATCTCCTTAGTTATCCCTAGGAAATAGGAATAACAATAACAATTATCAACAAAAATAGCAAAATATAGAGCACACTGACACAATTTATTCCATAAATTATACCTTTATTATATCGATATCCAAGTTCACTTGCTTCTTTGAGGGGGAAACCTCCAACAAAACAAAGCTCAAGTAAAAAATGATTCTCAAGACAAAACTTTTCCATGCTTTCTACTCCTATTTATACTATTTCAATCTTATAGAGAACATTCTAGAGGAAGATCTTTCTAGAAGAAGAACCTTCTATTAAGTATTCTTACATTAGACGTGTTCACATTATTACATATGCCTTATTTACTAATGTCGGCCTTTATTACATAGAAGAACATATCATTCTATATACTCGAGGGGTTAGGGACGTTATGACCCTGACACAAACCAACCTATAACTTGTGAGCATAACCATTGGCCCATTGGCCCCTAACTCCCTGAAATCCTTGTTACCCCCTCACTTCTATGGATAGGGGTAACTATAGGAGAATTTTTTTTCCTATGATCCACACTTTAGACAACAGATTCGATGATGTTATTTTTGACTCCCCACAGATTGTTGCCAATAGATTCCATCCATTACCTACTCATCTTAGCTTACTCACATGGCATGGTGCATTTACATGCTCAGGTACATCATTCTGACACTTCATATCGAGTGATAATGTTAATACTTGAGTCATGAAAGTAATGACCATGGGTTGATTTGGATAATGAATCATGATGCTTTGAAGTATGTTTTTTGCCTTGTCTCGCCTTGGTGGTCATTATCATCTTCTATTCAAGTGTTGTCACTCTCGAACAAAGTTTCACATATGAGCGTATCGTCCTGTTTTTTTTATTGTTAAATTCAGTATCGGACCACCCATTCTAGAGAATTCGAACATAGTACGTGATCATCACCTTCCCATTTTGTATAACATTCATTATATATTATTATATTTGGAACGTAAAAGCAATTAAAAATCCTGAATAATCCTTCAACACATTAGGTATAAGTTAAGACAAGACACAATGACAATGGTATAGAGTCCTTGACATATGTTGTTGATGAAAGCACCCATAATTTTGAAGTCGACAACTTTCAAGCCCGCTCATTAAGCCTGGCAGTTTTCGAGTGCGAGGTGTCTCGAGAGAATGTTAAGGAAATTTTATGTCCCTCCTCTTTTATTTTGGTTGAAGTCTAATCTACATGATGAGCTTCCTCTGCCCGATTTGCCACTCGTGGGGATAATTCCTCTGCCCGGAACAATAGGATTTCTTGTAGTGGGGACGACACTGAGAGGCACCGGATCCCATGACTAGCATGGGCATGGTGATTGTTGCACCAATCATAACTATAAAAAGCAATGCTACAACCTTTGCCATCTTCAATCAAATATGATGTTTCTTCTTCCTTTTTTGGGAATGAATATGAAATTGAATCAAAGAGAAGGGAAGGAAACCACCAAAAAGGTAAAAACAAACAGAACACAATTGATGACAAAATTATCCCACCGGGATTCAACTTTGTTTTAGCTTTTTACTAATGTCCAAAATGGTTGCAACGAGGGTTCAATATGTTGCACGTAGGAAAGAAATAGTTGGAGGCAAGCAAATTTATAATTGTACAATTATGTACTATGAAGATGCTTTTGGGGGAGATCTTAGTTGTTGGAAACACTTTTTTTTGTGGGAGCTTTTAGTTGTCAGAATCAATTAATATAGAAAGAGATCTCATGGATTTCAAATTGTGGCGGAATTTGTTATGAAATGAGTTTATTTAGAATTTGGTAGAAGACTAACTTACTCCTCCCCTTAAGGAAGACCATGCAATATGGCTTTCAATGCATATAATAATAATAATAATAGGAGCATTCAATGTGACAGGAATGGATCGTCCTGCAAAATAGCTCAAAATGATATGTAATTGTTACCACTCGATGAATCAATATAATTTTCATGACGATAACGACGTGGGGAATAACGAAACAAATTTGCTCACATCATGAGTTCACCATATAGTGGTTAGGGAAAATAAACCATAGGCTACTTGGCACTCGCACTAGCAACGATTTATTTTTCCTTTAAATTTCGATACGAATTTGGAAAAAAAAAAGACACGGGCATAATTAATTCTACTATGTTGTTGTAATCTAAGCTTATTACTTGGTATCTGAAAAAATAGTGATGAAATCTAGTCACAATTAACTTCTAATGGAATATTTTGGTAGTTAAGTACCTTAAAAAAAAAATAATTTTTTATGTGTTAAAAAATAGAAGACATTTTTTATTATTTTAGTAGATGTTTTAAAAAGTAAAAAAACCATTTTTGCTTACTTTGTAAGGTGATAAAATTTAAGACATAATAACTACTATTTATAAATTCATGTTAACTCCTGATCAATAATACTCTTATCAAATTATATAAAAACCTTAATAAAATTACTAAGTGAATCATTTTTCAAATAAAAATGCTTAAATGCATCTCCCCATTCTTCCACCAATTGATGGCTCTGAAGAATGGATATTGTTATTCTATGAAAACCCTCACCTCTCTATAGGATACAACGAACGTGTAAAAAGTGAATAGATTTGTAAGATACAATTTTAATGTGTTCCAAACGCTGTGACCTAACATGGTAGTCAGAACAATTACTCTGCAACAACGTAAAAGTTAAAAGATTCATCGTGACATAACTCTAACCCTAATCTGCTTTAGATTCAACTCACCTTCACTTCTTTTTCGCTCACTTTTCTCCTCAAAGAAGTTAATTTTAATTTGATAACGTTTTGAACATGTGCAACTTCCATACACCTTTAGTTCTTAATTTTTTAAACGAATAAATCATTTGAATTTTTGAAGTGAACATCGTAGCGATGTTAACGAAGGAAATTTTAGCTGTTATTTTTCATATCAAACAATTCACTTGGATTTTCGAAGTCAAAACCGTAGATATGCTAACGAAAGTGTATAATTTTAATGTATTCCATTAAAAATATTAAAATATAGAAATAGAAAGAGAGTTTTTTTCATAATTTAGGTCTAAAGAAAGCGACATAACTTAGGGAAAGATTAAAGAATAAGAAGAGTTTAAACCATTTTTTATCACAAATGATAAAATGCAAATTGATCTGGTGTTGAGGTTCCAAAATATTCAATGAGATCTTTAGAATTAGGATTAAGATTCTAAAATCTTCAATGAGAGAGCACTATTAATAAGTTTTTTATTCTTAAAAATTTAACGAAAACTAGAGATTAAGTCTCACAACAATTATGCTAATTACTTTTAAACCAATGTAAAAAAAATGAATGTTTTTTAAAAAATAATTGATTTTAACAATAACTAAAATAGCCATGACATTCTCTAAAAATTTATAAGCAAAATTGCAATATAAGGAGGGCAATAATAAAAGCAAACATAATTGTAATACAAGGAGAGCAAGAATGCCATTGAAAGTGAATGAAAACACATATTAAACCAAACAAACATTTTGGATACTAGATAGAAGCAAATAAACATTTTGGATAAACCAGTGGAAATGAACCTGAAAGTACTATGCAATCTTTAGCTCAAGTAATCTGCAATACACAATGCAATCTTCTCAAATACTCTGCAATATTCTCCAGTACTCTGCAATACATGATACCTGATAGTTTCAGACTTTACTTATTTATAGAAGACCTTGTTGTGGCAGCATGCTAGTGAAAAAAACACCTGGTAAAAAATAGGTGAAGCTCGCAGAAGAATTAATAATTAATTTAAATGTCAAATAAAACTTCATCAGAACTTGAGCTAGCCTAGACACATGGACACATGGGGAGCTAACCTAGACACCTGAAAGAGAATGAAGTAGATGTATTGAATGGGACAAGGACCATATTTATGTTCATGTGTGAATTTCAATCAAAGATAAATAAAAATTATTTATGTTGAAGTTGTATAAAATTAATTTGACTTAATTTAAACTTTTTAGACAAATATAAAAATAATTTTAATTTAAATCTTTTGTTTTCACGCATTTTACTTTCTACTTGGCGAATGATCCCGTGAGCACTTCAAGAAAAGCTTTATTATTCCAGACACTTCACAAGAAAACTTATTACCCTGTGACTAAGGGAACACCAATTTGTTGTTGAGTGATTACATACAAAAGACAATATTGTTGACATAATATGAGAATTGTAACATGGTTTTGTTACAATTCTGTTGGTTTCTAGATTTCGTGGTTATTTCTGCTTGTGTTGGTCATGTTGGTTTGTACAAAGTAGAGAATCTGAAGTAGTGTTGCGAGACAAAGGAGAAGGGAGGCAGTGAGATATTGGATGAGTGTGATCTCAAAGCTGGAAAATAAAAAGAACAATGTAGAGTTGCTTTGGCTTCTACATTGACCTCAAGAGTGATAATATGCATTGTGGGTGTTGCTTCTATAAGTGCCCTAAAAATGGAAAATGTATTTATGGAGTTAGTGGTTATTGACCCACCGCCAACATTCCTCATTGTATCCAGTACCGTTTAGTTTAACTTATTATAAATTATATCACAAGTTTGGGCTTTAGCATATGGACTGAATAAATCTCGCTATGTTATGACAGAAAAAGTGGAGGAAGTGTTGACTTCAAATCACGAAACAATCTACAAATTAATCATAGTTTTTAGAATTCTGAATTGTTGTATTTGATAAGGTATTTCAATTACACAGTCTTAAGAAATTCGCCTTCTTCTTGTCTGGAACTTGAGATCATTGTTGATAATCTATACTGCATTTCTTTTATTTTGTCTAGGTATGAGTGGGGCCCTTTTTCTCACAACAAATATGTCTAAAGTTGGCGAGATTCTTTTTCAAGGCCATGCATCATGAATTTGATTCATTAGAGACATTGTGAGTCAATATCATACCTTATCGATGAGTGGGATTTCCCGACCGCTAAGTTCTTCACCCAGGATATAGGTCTAAATTAGGTAAGGTCCACGAGCCTTCTCACATGCGGACTTTAACCTCGGCTCTGTGAATTCCTTGGAATGCAATTTCATTGGCATTATGGGATAATAAAACATGGTTGGACGAGAGTTGGGAACAATTGTGGTCAAGATTTTTTATTGTCAGGTCCCTAGGTTCACAAATTTGGGAGGTTGGTTTGGGATCCTAGCTACTTCATGCCATTTTTTTGTACTAAGGAAGGGAATTGAAAGAGCCTTTGGGGGTGTCTCTGGTATCTGATTTTCTTCCCCAACTCTATCCTATTATGGTCGATTTCCTTTGATTTATTCTTCTCATGTCAGTTAATTTCAGTTTTATTAGTGAAGGAATTTTGGGCAAAGAGTTTTGTCTTGTATGGTATTCTATGGGAAAAGATGGTGTTTGTAGATTTCTCCTTTGATTCTTTTGGTGGAGGTTGAGATGAGTAAGTAGCATTTGGCAACAGACTAAGTTGGGAATAGAATATAAAGAGGGAAACTGCAAAAGAAAAATTCAAAAGATGGGTGAACTAGTAAACAACTTATGGATAAAGGTAGAAGTAGAGAGCTTTGTCAAGGAAAATTGCACTAAACATGTACCACCATCATCCATGTGACCTCCCACCACAACTCTTGAGCCATATTTAACTTCTATAACTAACAACAAACACTTTCAAGAGTGGGAGGCCCATTGGATGAGATTCAAACATGTGACAAGCTCAATAAGGTGGGTGGGTTCCTTTTCATACTACCATGTCATTCTCATTTATGTTGTTAAATACCCCCATTCATTCATTCGTAGATCCCGATAAAATTTTGAACTCAAATTGGACCCTGCCTCAAATAAAATACACACACATATTTAAAAATACTCTACTCTGTCATTTGACGAAGGAGCAACAATCTGGTACGTGCTTTGAGTGAGTAGCAATGGAGGCACCGAAGGAGAAGGAGCGGGAATATGACAAAGAAAAGGATTGCGAACATGAGCGAGAATTTGAACTGGAAGGCGCCATGTATAGTTTTTGCTTGCAGTTAGGTCTGGATTCCTCTGTTTTTGGTCACTCGGGAGGGCCGAGGACCAGACTATTTTGGCATTCTAACCCTAGGATGGGAGAGATGCTCTTTCATTTCCTTCTTTGTGCCCTTTGAGGTCACGTGCAATCTTCCAAGGTTATTTATGTAACACACCCAACCCCCTAAGTAGTTTTTAAGGGACTGGGGTATTAAAGCTTTGTTTCCCTTAACCAACTCAAAACTTCCTTTCGATGGCACCATTGTATTTTTCTCTTCAAGAGATTTCCAACAACTGTAATTTTGCTCAACATTGAGCTTCAAATAAAAAATTATGGCTTCTCAAAGTTATGGCCACTTTACTGCCATGTGTCACCCACGTGGAACTCTATCACATGTGTCTTCATATATGGTACTGATGTGGATTTCCAACTACATGCACCATGCTTCATGGCATGAGCATATCACACCTTAGACAACATTTATCGGATAGTTGATGTCACCTTCTGTAGCTATCGAGATCCTCTCATCAGAGTGTTCCCATGACGGTTCACTCTACACCCTCCAACTATCGAGTCTGAAGGCTTCCCTCCTCTGATAGATAGGATGGTCCCAGGGACTTGGTGATGGAAGGCTAGGGTTTTTTCGGAGTTCTATGGCTATACCTCATACTCATAACATGTAACACCATCCCTGTATGACACATGGCACTATTGCCACTAGACACGTGGCATTCCTATTTGCTACAGATCAAGTTCATCTACATGTGATAAATCACCATGCCACGTGGAACCTTCTATGATTGACACATGGTACTACCTACGTTGCGACATGTGACACCACCCCCTTTCCCCCCACCCTCCCCTTCGTTGTCCCCTATGCCTTCGTGTAAAGGCTGATGGTCCAGATTGTCTGTGGATCCCTCGACCTAGACAGATCGACAGTCTAGATTCCCTCTCAAAGTCTTATTGTTGGAGTATATCTCCATGATCCACTTTGAAAGGCCCACTACAATAGAGGGTCAGGATCTCCCCTTAGAGCTCCTTCGACCCTCGTCATATCAACAATGAGGGTTTCCCCTCGAAGATCCTCACTTAGAGTTTATCACTGAGATCCACTCCAAAAGAAACCTTCCTACGGATGGTCTAGATCTCCTCTCTAGATACCTAATGACCAGGGTTTTGGGCTAGACCTTTAGGTCTCCCAACCACCACCTCGTACGACCCTTGGTATTGGGCCACTCCTGGGATGACACTTGTCACCCACAAGCCCCATCGACTATCGAGTTGGTGAAATACGTGGCACTCACATCATGACTCAGTCATATTCTCGCTCGGCCAAAGGATCATGACACATGGTGATCCAGATGGATATCGATAGCCACCCACCTTTTCCAACTGGCTCAAAATAGTTTTCTGGCAATTTTGGCAATTTACTATTTTTAGCAGTTTTCACTTTCAGAGCCATTTTGAGGGTCTAAATGAAGGTTTTTCGGGATCGTCCCAACTCAATGATAGTCAAAGGAATGATTGAGGCCCCAAAATGAATCTCCTCGATGATACCTTTCCAACGGGCTATCATACACCTAAAACGAAGATCGTATGCAAAAATTATGACCCCGGGAAGTTAATGTACTAACTTACCCAAACGGGGCCCACATGACTTTTGGCGCTTCATCTCCTAGGGTTTTTGGCATTCATTTTTATTGTAAAAGGCCTTCAGAGCCTCATTGTAATCATATTCTTGCGAATGAGCACACCCGTCACATCTCTTCTTAGAGATAAGCCGCCACCATTCCAACAAGCTTGTTTTCGCTGCACTTTACAGTTTCAGCTTATTTCATTATTGAATAGAAAATGAGTTTTACTGTATCTCTATTATTTTGTGTTAATAATCTATATTCGTTTCATTCTGCTCATAAAATCCATATCAGTGGTATCAGAGCGGTCTGCTCCTTGTCATCTTAATGCATGTTCCCAACGAGGTCAGAGTACAAAGAGTTGGGTCTTGAGCTTGTTTCTCTTGAGGACAAAAGCTCTCGCACACCCAAGCGACCTTTCATGGTAGGAGAAAATAAAGATGACAGGATAGGATATCCTTTCAAGCTGTTGATTGAGGAAGCCCTCACGCAACAGAGGAACGAGATGATGGATAGTTTCACGCAAATCCTTCAACGACTACCAATAGGCGACGCATCTTCTTCGAGCGGAGGTGCCACCCCCTTCAAGGTACAAATAAACTTCGATATTCCTATATTTGAAGGTCAGATAGATGCAGATGTTGTAGACAAGTGATTGAATTTGCTAGAAGGGTATTTTTCTGTCCATAACTTCTCGAATAGAGAAAATATTACTTTTGCGCTCCTCAAAGCCGTCCCCCATGTCAAAGATTGGTGGGAAACGTTCTGTGAGCAAAAGGAAACAGAGGAACCCTCATTATTTACAATCACAACCACCTGGGATTTCTTCAGGGATGTTTTTAAGGAACAATACTACCCTGTCGGAAGTTATGACGACTTATATATGAAATGGACCACACTAGGGCAAGAAAGAGACCAAGCAGTGCCAGATTTCACAAATATCTTCCATACCTTGCGCACCAAGCTGGGTATCAAATATTTGGAGTGACATCTGGGGCTCAAGTATCGCGGTGCTCTTCATAGGTACATCCAGACTGAAATGGAATTTCTAGACATCTCATCCTTGGGTGTGGCCTACCAATATGCCATCAAAATCGAGCAGAAGCTCAAACAAAAGACGCGACAATTTGGGCCCGGGAACCCCGCACAACAAAAGCCAGGAAAGGGTGGTCCCAACCCACAGAACAAAGGACATAGAAAAGATGGAAAGTATCAGGACAACCAGTCCAAGCCGCAAGCAAAGAAGGACACTAGAAAGATAAAGAAAGA
Organism: Picea engelmannii; assembly: GCA_009831015.1. Taxonomy (NCBI): domain Eukaryota; kingdom Viridiplantae; phylum Streptophyta; class Pinopsida; order Pinales; family Pinaceae; genus Picea; species Picea engelmannii. The sequence goes on along the minus strand of ML811625.1, from coordinate 167,089 downwards.
TACCGGGAAGCGGTGCGACTTCCATAAGAGCCCTTGGCATAACATTGCTGATTGTCGCTCAAAGTAGTCGCTGGTGGCCGAAGTGAAAGCCTCTGAATCAGATGCAGATTCTGACTCTGAGCCAGAACTAGAAAGGGGAAGATGGATCATTGACGCAGAACCTGGTGCCACCGTTGCTACCACCAAGCTCCAACGTGGTGAACCAGATGAGCCAGAAGAAGGAGAGTGCCTCTTCCATTCACAAATGTGGGTAAAAGGCACCCCGCTACACTTCATTGTTGATAGCGGTAGCCAGAAGAATCTCATCTCCGTAGAGGTCTTCAAGCGGCTGGCCCTGCCCACAACACCTCACCCACAACCCTACACCATTGGATGGCTCCGCCAAGGAAGTGATCTCCGCGCCAACCAACAATGTCGATTGTCATACGACATCAAGCCCTTCAAAGACGAGGTATTGTGTGATGCTGCTCCTCTTGAAGTTTGTGATGTTCTTTTGGGCCAACCTTATTTATGGAAATGTCATATTGTATATGAGTCTAGTGTTGGTTATGGAGCCTGATTATCTTCCTGATTTAGAGGTCTTTTACTTTCAGCTGTGTTTATACCCCATGAAGTATTTACACCATAGAAGTATGTACACTTTTCCAAGCGGGGGAGTGCAAAGGGGGGGTACCCCCTCTGCGAGGTTCGGGGGGGCTATCCCCTCGGTTGGGGGCAAGTGGCCCCCCAACAAGGAAAAATTGCCTTGTAAATGTATATTGTAATTTCATTGTAAATCTGGACCGTTCATTATAAGGTCACAGATCTAACGATAGAGATTATGTTAGGGTTTTTTGCCCTAGAAGGCAACCCTCTTTTATGAGGGAAATGTATTGCGGTGATGGTTGATGGCGAATATTGTATTATGAGATAGGAGACCATGATAGAAAGAAGAGGAAGTTACAATGGGTTTGTTGTAGGTTGTATCCCTTCATATGTTGGATAATAATAAAGGAAGGACCTGACAATTTCTCTGGTGGACGTAGCTCACACTGGGTGAACCACGTAAATCTATGTCTCTATTGTATTGTGTATCTTTTGTGTTTTGTTTCCGCATTTGTTTTATTTTATTGCTCCACGGTCCTGTTTTTCTAACATCTAGGCCTCGTAGTGTTATTATTACTTTGAACAGGAAATTGTATAGGATACCTGAGGCAGTCCCACCTAGTGTTATTTCCTTGATCTCTACTAAGCAATGCAGGAAGGTTATCTCTCAGACGGGGAAGTTTGTCTTCTTCGTGATTCACTCTTGGAATAAGCAAAAGATCACATCCACATCTAGGGTCTTTGCGGCCGACCTCTCCACACAACAAAAACAAGTAGATAAGGTCGTGGAAGAATACTCGGATATCTTCTCCTCACCTACCAGGGTAACCTCTACACTGCCAGGTCAAGCACCCCATCGATCTGACCCCCAGTGCACCGCTTCCCAATGGGCCAGTCTATCGTCTCTCTCTGTTAGAGAATGAGGAGATCAAGCGACAAATCCAAGAACTGCTCCACAAGGGGCACATCTGTCCCAGCTCATCACCTTGCGGGAGCTCAATCATGCTGGTACATAAGAAAGATGGAACCTGGCGACTCTGCATTGATTACCGGGCTCTGAATAAAATCATAGTCAGAAACCGATACCTGATTCCCTGAATCGACGACCTCCTTGATCAACTCACGGGGGCTAAATAATTCAGTAAGATTGATCTGAAGTCTGGCTACCACCAGGTCCTGATAGAACAAACAGATGTATGGAAGACCACCTTCAAGTCAAAGGAAGGCCTTTTTGAATGGTTGGTCATGCCCTTTGGTTTGAAAAATGCTTCGGTCACTTTCATGAGGATGATGGACGATATCCTGCGACCATTCACTAATAATTTTGTAGTGGTGTATCTGGATGACATTCTCATTTACAACAAGACTTGGGTCGAACACTTGCAACATATTCAGCAGGTTCTGCACACCCTGCGACAGCACAAGCTATACGCCAACTTGGAAAAATGATCCTTCAACATGGAAAGGGTCCATTACCCAGGCTACATCATTGATCATCATGGTGTACATGTGGATCCAACCAAGATCCAAGTCATTCGTGACTGGCCAGCCCCAACCACACTCACTGAGCTTTGGAGCTTCTTGGGGCTTGCCAATTTCTACCACAAGTTTGTGTTGGGATTCTCCCATATTGCATGGGCCCTCAGCCAAATCACCAGGGGTGGTGGTAAGGAAAAATTTGCGTGGGGTCGGTCCCAACAACAAGCGTTCGATGATTTGAAGCAGTGCTTGTGCTCACCCCCAGTAGTTTCACTACCAGACCTGCAAAATCCCTTTGAGATTGAGACAGATGCTTCAGACTATGTTGTGGGTGTCATTCTCACTCAGCACAACCACCCCGTGGCCTATCATAGTGAGACATTATCCAATGCTGTCTGTAAATACCCTCCTTATGACAAAGAAATGTACCCCATTGTGCAAGCCTTCCACCAGTGGAGACATTACATTCTTGGGAAGGAGACAATCATCCACACTGATCATAAGCCGTTGCATTTTATGCAGACACAAGGAAAATTGCAGAATGACCGCCATCAAAACTGGTCCACATACTTGCAACAATTCCACCTCAACATCTAGTATAAAACATGAAGCACCAATCGTGTCGTTGATTGCCTCAGCAGACCACCAGTCACGACACTCACCACGGTGCTAGACTCTTGCGGCCATGAGACCTCTGGATGGCCCCAACTACATGAGACAGACCCAGACTTCACCACCACCTACCAAATGTTGGGTGCAAACATAGTTGTCGATAATGTCTATCTTCAGGATGGGTTGCTGTGTCATCTGGGCTATATCTGTGTTCCATAAAGCGAGCGAGCGAAGATGATCTGGGAAGCCCACTATAGTCGGGTGGCAGGACACTTCGACATCAAAAAGACAGTGGCAATGCTACATAAACATTTCTACTAGCCGAAACTCCGAAAAGAGGTCAACAAGTATATCAGGTCCTGCACTGCCTGCGCTATTGCCAAACCAACCACTAAGAAATAGGGCCTGTACACCCCTCTTCCTACTCCTGACAGGCCATGGGAATCCATCTCAATGGACTACATGTCGGGCCTCCCATCCACCAAGTGGGGAAATGACTGTGTTTTTTTTGTTGTTGACCGCTTTTCTAAGATGGCGATTATGGTTGCCTGCAAGAAGAGCATCACAACAGAGGCCACTTCCAAGCTCTTCTTTGAACGGGTTTGGGTACATTTTGGACTCCCACAAACCATTGTCTCAGATAGGGACAGTCGATTTCCCAACACATTCTGGTCGAGCCTCTGGTCACTGCTGGACACTAAGCTAACCAAATCCACAACCTTCCACCCCCAGACAGATGGCCAAACCGAGGGCGTAAATCGAATGGTTTTGCATATCCTTCGCATGTATAATTCAAAGCACCCTCACACATGGGATGAGAGCCTTCCCTATGTCCAACATAGCTACAACTGAGCCCTGCATAGCTCAATCGGCCACAGCCCCTTTCAGGTGGGGTTGGGATTCCAACCACTGGGTCCCATAGATGTTGAACTTCCCCTCGCGGTCACCTCGACCGACTCATCTCCTATTCCAACTGAAGCTAAAAAATCCACCCGGTTCATTGAGAGGATCCAACACATCCACCAACAGGTTTAGGATATCCTAAAGAAGTCCAATGACAAGTACAAACAACGCCATGATCAATATCGGGTGCCACATAAGTTTCAGGTGGGAGACAAAGTTTGGTTGCACTTGTAGAAAGAACGCCTTATAAGACCCCATCAAAAGATTCGCCCACTCAGTTATGGGTTGTACACCATCACCAAGGCCATGGGGGATAAATATTTTGAGCTCAACATTCCTCCTTTCCTTAGCCTACACCCAGTGTTGAACGTGGATCTCCTTCGCCCTTATTTCCCACCATTATTGGACACCTCAGACGTAGCAGAACAAATGACACCAACATAGCTTAACCCCGACTACATCCAACATGCATCCAACGATTAGATTGTGGACAAACAGATCAAGGGAACTTGACAGCAAAGGATCCAGCTTTATCGAGTCGTCAAAGCAGGACAACTCCTGCACCAAGGCAAGTGGCTCACCCGGGGCCAAATTCAACAAAAATTTCCTCATCTGATGGGGGAACTCAACAAAATGGAGACCATTGCTTCCTAAGAAGGGAGGATTGATCTAGATGGATATCGGTGGCCACCCACCTTTTCCAACTGGCTCAAAACAGTTTTTTGGCAATTTACTGTTTTTAGCAGTTTTCACTTTTGGGGCCATTTTGAGGGCCTAAATGAAGGTTTTTCAGGATCATCCCAACTCAATGATGGCCAAAGGCATGATTGAGGCCCCAAAATGAATCTCCTCGACGATACCTTTCCAAAGGGCTATCATACGCCTAAAACAGAGATCGTATGCAAAAGTTACGACCCCAGGAAGTTAATGTACTAACTTACCCAAATGGGGCCCACATGACTTTTGGTGCTTCATCTCCTAGGGTTAGGTTTTTGGATGTCTAGGGTTTTTGGCATCCCTGTTTATTGTAAAAGGACTTCAAATCCTCATTGTGATCATCTTCTTGCGAATGAGCACAACCGTCACATCTCTTATCAGAGATAAGCCGCCACCATTCCAGCAAGCTTGTTTCCGCTGCATTTTACAGTTTCAACTTATTTCATTATTGAATAGAAAACCGGTTTTACTGTATCTCTGTTATTTTGTGTTAAGAATCTATTAATAATCTGTATTCATTTCGTTCTGCTCATAAAATCCAGATCACATGGTATGACCGTAGTTTGACATATGGTCCTCCACGTGGTCTTGACGTGGCATACACGTCATCACATAATCACTTGGATTACCCGTTCAGGTGATGACACATGTCCTGCTTGTGCCATAATAGCCACCAAGATAACACCTCTATCATCCCGACGTCACTTATTTTTCATCAAAACTCACCAAGGGGATGATGAGGCCCATGCCATATCAACAGGTAACATGCATCATGGTTGCTCTCTTATCAAGGACTCAAATTAAGCCTTAGAGTAATCCCCTCAAAGTCAAGCCTTTTTGGTATTTGTGATCACTCTGACTGGCCTCCTTCGAAGGACTGTCAATATTTCCTATCTTATGGATCTGACAGTTTAGGTTTGACGACACCTGCACTAGGGTATGATCTGACAGAAACTCTCCCTTGGTATTTCTGTCAACTCATAGGATGACACATGTTCCTTTTGGACATGTTGACAGTCCTGATCAGCATGACACGTCATTTTGACATCACCTCTTCTCATATTCTCTTTAAACGTGAGCCACAATGATCTACAAAGGAGATTAATCATGGGTTTTTCTTGGATGGACGACCTAGATCATCCCTTGGAATCCCCTTTTTGGAATGCCTCCACTTTGACATCCAGTGTCATTCTGACCATGGAACTCCAAACGCGTTCACCATGATGGATCTAATGGTCCATAATCTTCCATGGACACCCTCAGATAGATCAATGACCATCGTTGATTTTAGGGTGCCTACTCCATAGGCTTAATATCCAACTCCAATGGAGGGTTAGGATCTCACCATTCCACTAGATCGATGGTCAAGATCAAATGTTACCCTTGCTTCAACAGAAGGCCCAGATTTAACCGTCGTGCCAAATCAATGGCCACGATCCTCCGAAGTGAATTAGGGTTTTCTACTGGCTTAACGGTCGAATTAATACTTAGCCACTTTCACACAAGTCTTTCTCTGAGTCCTTTACAAGTATTATCAAATCTCAAGGATGCTTGTGCTTGTCCAAGGCACTCCATGGATTTCCCACGGTCCCTTTATATCACCCCATTTTCGAAGACTTATTGGTTTCAGGTGTTCCAACACCATGATGTACAGGTATACACACCGAGATATATCATATGAGAAAGATACATTAGGCATGGTGTCTCTCTACTTGAGTTATTTCAGAGATTCAAGTTATTTACCTACTCGAATGACTGTATAAGTTCATATCCTTTCCACATTTACCAATCTCACAATCTTTACGTAAACATATATTTGTAGTTATTTCACTAAGAAAAGAGAGACTGTCTGAATTCACAAATACGAGACTTCTTATGCATATGTATAATTTATGCAAACATAGGACCATCTCTATAATTTCACAATCAAGTTTATAGGTCAGACATTTATATCCAAAATCATCATATTTCCCATTTAACCATTCATGCATTCAAATCAATACACAGAAACAGAACATGTTACTTATCTACAATTTTTGAGATACGTTGGCCACTACTAAAGGGTGAACCAATCTCCACCCAACCATAGGCAATATTGTGCTAAGTTCTACTACAACCAACCACCCTCGAGCCAATGTACGATGCCATAAGAGGATTTCTACAAGATTTTTTAGGGAGTGTCTGTTAATTCTTCTCTTCCTTGTGACATGAACGAGAGATCTCCCTCTGTCTAATTCCAACGCTCATGGTCCATGCCCATCTGTGTGCGTCCCCCCTTCTCTATCTGTCCTCCTCCTCTTTTCATGTATTCTTCCCCAAGACCTCGTGGTTCATGTCAGAAGCTTCCTGATGGTACTCTTCCCATCCTTCCTTAATTCTCAAGGAGACTATTAGAAAAATAGGGTCGCAGAGCAATAAAATAAAACAAATACGGAAATAAAACATAGAAGATACACAATAAGATAGAAACATAGATATACATGGTTCACCCAGTGTGGGCTACGTCCACTAGAGAAATTTCCAGGTCCTTCCTTTATTATTATCCAACAAATGAAGGGATACAACCTATAACACACTTGCTGTAACTTCCTTTTCTTTCTCTCACAGTCTCCTCACTCAGAATACAATATTCGCAATGATACATAACCGCAATACATTTCCCTCATAAAAGAGGGTTTCCTTCTAGGGAAGAAATCCTGACATAAATTCTACCATCATATCTACGACCTTATAATGAATGGTACAGATTTATAATGAAATTACAATATACATTTACAAGACAATTTTTCCTTCGGGGGATTCACCCCCAAACCCCCGTCAGGGGCCCGCTTTCCCCTGGACCCCGCAGAGGGGGTAACCCCCCTCTGCACTCCCCCGCGTGGAGTAGTGTATATTCTTCCAGGGTGTAAAGTCTTCATGGGGTATAAACACGGCTGAAAAAAAAAGACCTCTGAATTAGGAAGATAATCAGGGTCCACAACCAACAGAGACTACCCAACTACCAGCTTGACTAGTAATCAAGTTTCTGGGCAAAGGATAGTTCAGGGTCTGCATTGTTTTTAATTTGAGAGGGTACTTCCTGTTAGGGTCATTTCAACTAGTAATTGCTTCCCTCTTACACCATTCCTCTCATGACATCGTAACCTGTGAAGGCCATCCCTTCAACAGTAGTTCAACATTTTCGTATTGTAGTAAAATCAAATATGCATATTACAAAATAAATCAAGGTCCATTATCTTCCCATGATCACCTAACATATCCATTGGTCATGATAATACTTATATTACATACTGGGGGAAACATGTGTGTTACAATATCACTTATGTTACTTTTCATTTCGTTTGAATTCCCCCGTGATGTTTTGTAGGAACTGATACAAACCATTCACTCAAAAGTATCAAACAGGAAACACCTACAACAAAGAGCAAATTTGTCTGAACAAGGAAACACCTACAACAAACAAGAAATGCCTACAACAAACATGAAATTTGTATGAATAGAAATTTTATCAGGGTTTCCAACACATTCAAAGTTCACAACAACATAGTGTAATATTAGGAATAACCAACAACTTTCCATGGACTTGTAATGTAGACACCTAGTCTATGTAAGAAGTAGTTAAACAATAGTCTCTAGCTAAGCTTACTAGTAAGAAGAAATTCTAACTTCGTTGTTTGAACATAAATCAAAAGATGAAGATGCATCAAATATGCAGAGAATGACGTGGACCTACAGATGGAAACATCTCCGCTCTTCCAACCCTGTTGGTCAAGCTATGAACATTTCATGTACAATTTATTTTTTTTAATAAATTAAAGAGCATTGTTTGTGTACAAGGGAAACTTGCGAATGGGTTGCAGATGGGTTGCAACCTTTCTCCATTGTATCAATGTGTGTGGTGATAGTCGAAGGATATATTGCAGCACTAGATTCTGAGACATTGGTGGAGGAGGTGGTGCAACATTGTGGACTTTGAGGCAGTGGTGGATGAGGCGGTGCAGCACAATCGAATATGAGGTGGTGATTGTGACAGTCGTGAGGAGAAGACATGGTGCATCGAATGTGGAGAAAAATGAATGAGTAGTAGAGGCGGTGCATCGACTATGGAGCAAAACAAATACAATGTCATAGCCCCTAACCGGAATAAGTCAATACAATGTCAAAGCCAACGAAATTCACCACTAATAAACAAAAATCATTTTTTTTTATTCTGACACTTTCTGAAAGAAAAAAGAATACACCAGGGGATTTAAGTCACATCCTATAGCATTTAACCAATCAATTTTTTTTTTTCATACTTGATAAATAAAAAAATTAAGTTGTTTTTAATAATAAATCCGTTAAAAATAAATTTCATTAAAATAAAGAAAAACTTGTTAGCGACATTTCTCGTATAGGGGTATTCTCCTCTCTGATTTTAGGCCTATGGTGTAAACGCATAGAAGTGGGGTTTGAAAGCCGGTCGGATGTGTTTTATTCAAGGGCCGCAGCCATAAGCGTCGAGCACAACTCATAGAAGAAGTCCATTTCGGGCTAAAAATCAAGCGAGCGAGTAGTCTAATTTCAACGGTAAGGATCAATTGACGAAGCAGATCGACGATCATCGGGTTTTCGGGGCTGTCAAGTTGCCTGGGATTTAGCACGAAGGGTAGTGCCCATAGTTCAAGGTAAGTCTGGGTCGTCTGATCCAATAGGGACAGGTGGCGTCCAGTCGGCGTATCGGGGATCGGTGTTTCAGGAGACAAGGAGCCTCCCATTCTTTACAGCTGAAATCGTCGATCGACAAAACGCCGAAAGCACCTTTGGAGTCGAGCCCCCAGTCTTAGCACTAGGTCACATCAAGTGAGCCTATGGATGAAGTGTGCCCCCTTTTAAATAGCGGATGCTACCTCATCCATTTATCTTAAGGACATGCGGCGCACATCCGTGCCATGTTGGCATTCGGGAATTCAAGGAGTAAGCGCTCCTCGTCATTTCACCTCTCGAAACCTCGAATCCTGAAGTGCCGAAAGCGCCCAGAGTCGGGCCCGCAGTATCGCAAAGCAGCCTCAGGGCCATCAGATCTGAGAGGGACGCGTGGCGCCCAATTAGGCCATCTCGACGTTTCGCTCATCGCAGATGTGAATAAGCAAGGATTAACTCCTTCCAGTTGCGAACGCCGAAAGCGTTTTGGGAATAGACACAGGGTCGCAACCCATAGTCACTTGGGAAAGAAAGGAGCCATGCAAAAGGGGCCAAAGGCATCGAGTCTAGTTACCGAAAGGATCATCGTGATCTCCATGTGCCATCTGATCCGACCTCGATCCTGGTTTTTTCGCCTGGAGTAAATGAAGACGAGAAGGGGTGGTTGAAACATCTCCTCAGGCATTAAGTGCAAAGTATGGATAATCTGGCAAGCATTCTACTCGAGAGGGTCCCATGTACCCATTTTTCTAAAGAAGCCATGCCGAGTCCTCGATCATCCGGAGGAGGTCTACACACGCTAGCTCGACACTTAATGGCTCAGCTACTCCCCTTGCAGGAGCCATGCACAGTTAAGTTGGCGTCTGACAAAGAATACCTGCCCGAATTTGGCTGAAGGGACACCAAGTCTTGGGTGCACGATCGGCCAGAGTCTGCATGCGCAGACTGTCAGAAGACATGTAGACGCAATGTTTTTAATGCAGCGTCTTGTTTTTGCTGCTGTGGTTGTTTTTGAGTATATGTAGGTGTTTTCTCCATTTTTGTAAGCATCGATGGTTGAGCAAGGCTCCCGGTGGTAAAATTTAATGAAGCACTGTTTTCCTGGTTATGTCTGGACTCTTGAGACTTCTTGTCTTATGAATATCAATTTTTCTTTCGTGTCTTTGTTTACACTGTATTATAACGGCTCGGAATTGGAGAATCCAGTCAAGTTGTAATTGTTATAGGATGATGTAGAGTTTGATCACTGTAACAATTGCATTGTTTCTAATCGGTCCCTGTGATTTTCTCAGCACTGAACGACTTGGAATTGGAGAATCCAGTCAAGTCACCCCCTTTCATTTTCTCGAAGCTCTGAACTAGAGGATCTCGCATTCAGAGTTTTTCTTCTACAAATTACTGAAAGGCCTATTGCCTGAGGTAGTTTGTCCACTCCTCTCACCAAGTCTTCAACTTGCTCATCTTCAAATCAACCCACTGACTGAAGTTAGATCAAGACCTCCTTTGTTCCTCGCATGCCGGACCTAGTCCCTGAGTTTGAGTGATATATTCCTGAGTCTCTACCCATTTGATCACCCATTAAAACTATCGTGACATAAAAACTGATGGGCGTCGGGCTCTTCTCCTGCTGCAATCCAGGAGTGACTTCCGACGCTAACAAAACTCATGAAATTATGCAAAAGTGTTGTGAATTAATGAAAGTTCATAGCAGAAAAACTTAGGCTTAAAGTGTAATAGGCTCCAAAATGCGCCAACTATTGCAACATAACGAACTAGGTAATAGGCATTCAACTGTTTATGTTTGCTTCATATTTCATAATGTGTAATACCTTTGGGTCTTTGTTGAATGAACATAATCTAGTTAAAATAGTTGACGTCTTAGCAAACCATATGTATATATTTATATTCAAGATAGATCATAGCCAATCATAAACGAAATGGCCTCCGTCTACATGTCCTTATTCATATAGTAGTGCCAATTGTACAATGTAGTCTTGCCAATTTACTGTGTTGGTGATTTTTCTCATTGCATGCTTGTTCATGTATTTTATTGCATTGCAAAAATTATGTGCAATTATGTGTCGTAGGTATGGCACATCATATTCATTTTGCTCCAAATGGCATATCATTTCAAAACAACTTTCACCATAAATATTGTTGAATCTGGATACTCTCTTAAATATCACGCTCTCTTGTACTTGTATCCATTGATGTTATGTTTCTTCATATCGTGATGGATTTGTTATATGTTCATGATGAAATGATGTTGAAATTATTTTCACGCATAAAAGTGGTTCGAAATGTCCAACAATTGGATTCTCATCATGAAACAATATATCGTAAGTGTCTTCACTTAGGTTTGAATTGAAATGAAATTAACTTTCCCTTTCTATCTTTGACCAAAGTCTTTTGGGGATTTTAGCCAATTTGATAACCAATGTATGCAAAATAAGTTTCCCCATAGTCCTCTTTTCTCGGGAATTTTAAGGGTTGAAGCTAATTTTGACATTTTTTCCAAATAAACATTTGGATCATTGGTATTATGCATTTCCCTTAATGATTATGTGTTCAATTCATGTTGATAAGATAATATTGCTTCAGAATCATGTTTTTGCAAAGAATTTTTGAAATTTGGTATCATTCCTTCTCATGATTCTGTTGATGTGTATCTAAAATGCAATAGGATATGTATAGTGTCGAATATGCAATCTCCTATAGCATATGCAAAATTGTTTAAGCGAAATAGATGATGTTGTTCTAGAATTGTGTCTATGTCATTTTTCATGTGTAACATAGACTTTCCCATTGATCATGTATTGACTAAAGTTTGAAGATGTTCTAATTCTTTGTATTGTATCACTTCCTCATCAATGGAATACAAGCAATCCTTAATGAGATCACGTGAGAAAGAAAAGAAAACAATAAGGAAATGGAAATTGCATTTGTTGTAACTATGTTYTTTTTATAATTCCAAAYTGAATTGACTTTTGATAGTTGATAATTRTATTTGATTAGYGCATTATTCTTTAGACTACATACATATTCAATTACTATGGYCYTCATCAATGTTTAGATACTTTTTTGTTTAGGTACTTTGTGGGATTATTGACAACTTTAATCAAATGTTCTTGATAAGCGGTTCTTAGGTTTACTAGTTTTGGGTATACTATAGTTGCTAAATCTAGTGGTTCTATTTTGTTAGTATTATCCAAAGAAAKCACTCTATCCRATTAATGCATTATAGTATAATTCGATTAAATCTCAATAGTAGTTACCAAACATTTATACATACTAGTTGAAGTCACGAGTAACATGTGAGAAGTTGTGTCTTGTTGGAAGAGATTGACTTGTTAATTATTTTGTATCTATGTTTTTTGTCAACTGTGTGGGCACACTGACACCCATGTGATATAGGAGTGGGAGATGGAGGAGAGCGTAGGAGAATATGTGGAAAAAGTAACTAATTTTCTTCAAATATTACAAACATGAAGGATTTACAAAGCGAATTGTTCATACTTGTTAAATGGGGTTGACTCAAACCATTGTGACAAGACGTGAATTGTCCATACTTGTCAAATGGGGTTGATTCAAACCATTGTGACAAGATGTGCATCTTATCACTGTATTTTGTAAAAAAACCAAAAATGGATAAAAACGTATAATGTTTAGACTATGCCATTAAAAACTTGGTAGAGTTGAATTTTTTTTAGGGCTTTTAATAGAAAGCAACTTTTCTTTTTCTTTACTCTCCTTCAACAAAATCAATTTTTATCATACACTAATATGAAGATGTATCAATGAATGCATTGTGACTTGTAGGATGGACACACTAATCTCAAATCTATCAACTAAGCCATTGTGACTTATAGGATAGAGAAATGAGAGGCTCAAAACTAAGCAAGAGATAATAAAGGTCAAGAGTTCGAAACACCATGGAGGTCAATGTATATCAAAGGCGGACACTACCAACCATCTTATACCACTTAGTGCTGCTGAAAAGTATCAACATAAGAGAAACCAAGGAAGAAACCACTCCCGAGGCACAAAATCCATAGAGTTGAATTTGTTTTAGGGCTTTTAGCATAAAGCAACTTTTCTTTACTCTCCTTCAACAAAATCCATTTTTATCATACACTAATATGAAGATTTATCAATGAATGCATTGTGACTTGTAGGATGGACACATTAATATCAAATATATTAACTAAGCCATTGTGACTTATAGGATAGAGAAATGAGAGGCACAAAACTAAGAAAGAGATAATAAAGGTCAAGAGTTCGAAACACATCTTGAATATAGAAAAAAATCGTTGATGAAACTTATAGGGAAATGATGGTGGCACATGGCAGAGGCTATAGCTGGTGAGATGCCCGAGCTTGTTAATATGGCACTTCAAATGAATGACCTGGAGAAATACTCTAGGCTATGCCAACATTGTTCCCAAAAGAATATTTGTCCTAGTTCAATGGACAAATTGGTTGTCCCTGAGATTCGTTATTTAGAATTGACAGAATTTTTTTCAAAAGAGAATTTTATATGGATCAATAGAAACGATGCATTGTTGCTACAAGGCACCAAATATTTTGACAACAAAAGGGCCATACAAACTTTATATTTTACAGATTGCTACTGAGAATAAATTATTCTTATTTGACTTGATAAAACTGTTTTAGAACGAACGAGATGTCTTGGATGACTGCCTCAAACCTATTTTTCATTCTACCAACATTTTGAAGTTGGGTTATGCTTTGGATAATGATTTGAAACAACATTTTCTTATTATGGAGCTCTAAATTATTTTCACTTTTGTAAAGCTACGTTAGACCTTCAGAAATTTGATGGATCCTCTCGTGGGTGTCTTTTTGCCCTTACAATGAGGATACTGAAGGGCCATTTAAACAAAATCACAGGGATAGATAATTGGGCGCAATGTCCCTTGGACTATATTACACTTTCTGGACTTACAATGAGGATATTGAAGGACCATTTAAAAAAAATCACAGGGATAGGTAATTGGGCGCAAAATCCCTTGGACTATACTCAGTTGCAATATGCAGCTCTTGATGCAGTTGTCACAAAAGAGATTGCCTAAATTTTTCCAAATAATATCTACCGCCAACATCTCTTTGTCATATGTTAACATAATAGTGTAATATTAGGAATAACCAACAACTTTCCATGGACTAGTAATGTAGACGCCTAGTTTATGTAAAAAGTAGTCTCTAGCTAAGCTTACCAATAAGAATAAATTCTAACTTCGGTGTTTCAACAGAAATAAAAATATGAAGATGCATCAAGTATGTGGAGAACGACGTGGACCTATAGATTGCAGCAACTCCGCTCTTTCAACCGTGTTGGTCAAGCTATGAACATTTTAGGTACAGTTTATTTTTTTTAATAAATTAAAGAGCATTGTTTGTGTACAAGGGAAACCTATGAATGGGTTGCATATGGGTTGCAACCTTTCTCCATTGTAGCACTGTCTGTAAATATCCATTGCAACAATGTGTGTGCTGATGGTCAAAGGATAGATTGCAGTGTTGGAGTCTGAAACAGTGTTGGAGGAGGCAGTACGACATTGTGGACTCTGAGGGGGTGGTGGACAAGGTGGTGCAGAACGACCGATTGTGAGGCGATGGTGGACGAGGTGGTGCAACATGACCGAGTCTGAGGCGATGGAAATGACAATTGTGAGGAGTAGATGTAGTGCATCGACCGTGGAGCAAAAAGAATGAGGAGCAAAGGTGGTGCATGAAATGTGGAGTGAAATGAATACAATGTCAAAGCCCCTGACCAAAAGAAATCAATATAGTGTCAGAGCCAACAAAATTCACCACTTATTAATTTGTTTTTTTTTTAACTATTTTTTTTATTCTGACAATTTTGGAAAGAATTTTTTTTACACTAGTGGATTTAAGTCACATCCCGTAGAATTTAACCAATCAAAAAAATTGTTTTTCATACTTGATAAATAAAAAATTAAGTTGTCTTCAATAATAAATCCGTTAAAAATAAATTTCATCAAAATAAAGCAAAACTTAGGACATTATGCAAAAGTGTTGTGAATTAATGAAAGGTCAGAGCATAAAAACTTAGGCTTAGAGTTAACATGCTCCAAAATGCACCAACTATTGTAGCAGAAAGGACTAGGTAATAGGCAGTCAACTATCGTTGACCATGAAGCAAAATATAGAGTCCCTGGCCGGAGGCAGGGACTAACAAGGTATGTAGTATTAAATCATGGAACATATAAGCATTTTTTTAATGTTTTATGATTGATTCCTTCTATTGTAGCCAAGTGATAAAATGCACCAATCAAACTGTAGTAATGGTGTAACATATTAAAAAAAAAGGTAGTGGATTCTTGTTTTTTTTGTTATCTAAATATCCCTGACTTGCGGGATTAGCCTGTGGCTGAGATGACATGACCCAAGGGAATATAAGCCGTCAAAATCACCCGATGATCGCACCCATCCTAGACCACACCAACCCTTGACATGGTTGGATTTGAGGTGTCCCCAGAGGTTTCGAACCGATGACTTCACTTACGGAGTGCCTTAACAACGCACCCCATCACCGAATGCTCTACACCACAGGGACATGTAGTGGATTCTTGTTTATACGTTCCTCTAGTTCTAATTTATAACATCCCCCAACCCATCTGAGTGACATTACGATGCAAAATACTCTTAAAAATGAATTTTTTTCTAACTAATTAATTAATTTATAGTTAGTTAGTTTCCTGTAGCTTACAACTACGAATTAGAACAGATTTAGATACTGTCCAGAACCACAAAATAGAAGCATCTACAACATAGTAACAATCAACATGAAATGCAACTAAACAACCCATTACAACAACATATAAATCACTTCCAAATACACAGAGTTCATGCACAACAATTAAACACATAATTTAACATAACAACAATATAAAACACTTATCTTTTCCCAACAATTGTGCAACCAGCTTCTTGGGACGGAGGTTCCACCCAAACATAGATTGACTATTCCAAATATCAACAACCAGTCACCCCCGAGCTAAGGTCGACAATCCATAAAAGAGGGTGGTCTCTCATAGTTCACTCACAACTCATAAAACTCCCAACCCAACTGATATTTTCCTACAACTATCCCGATTTTCCACCAACTCTCTTCCTCTTTCCTTGTCCAACCCAAGCAATGTATCCCTTCACTTATCTCAATCCCTCAGGTGTCCCATTCGTTTATCAGGGTCTCTCTGGCACAAACAACTAGGAATCTCTTAGTTGGGCACTCAAGGGAAATTGTTGCTAGAAAAACTATAAACAACCAACAACAAACACTTGTTGTTTAAGTGAAACTCACACAAGAGTTCACTCTTCAGGCCTAACAACCTGGCTCTTCATTTTTTCAGCTCCAATTCACTCCAATTACATCCATATTGCTCCAGAATTTTCCCTCCATGTCTGCATCAGCTTCAAGCTTTGTTTCTTACTCCCCTCTTGCTCTCATGCACAAAAACTCCCTATAAAATTTGTTGTCCCCAACCCATACAAATTTCCTCTCTTTGGCTTCCTTTCTTCACTAACACTCTTCCCCGAGATGATTGTACTCAACCCCCATGTGCCCAATAACTTTGGGATGTGACCACTCACACCCACCCTCTTACATGTATTCAATGATTGGCTTTGGGAACACTCCATCAGAAATGGGAAGGTTCATATATAAATAACAAATTTAGGAAAATGGGTTAAATCAATATACATGGATAATTTCCCCCTTGGACCCCTCTTGGCCATTATCATAGACACTCCCCCCTCTTATGGATTAATTTAGCCCCCATCTCTTGTCCATGTCCCCTTAGCAGTCGACATCAAATTTTATTATTAAAACATTGAAATACGATTCACATATTACATTGCTTTGGCAGTAGCCATACATTATGTCTACATAAGCATTAATTAAACTGGGGATTATAGTGGAGATGTTACATTCTCGCTCCCCTACAATTGTGTGTTGTCCTTGGTGCAATACTTAGAGAATAAAATGCTACAATTTTAACAACTCCAACAACATCTCCAACCAAAATCTCATGTTCCTCTCAACTCACCGACCTAAGGAAGGCACCATTCATTTATTAGGGATAACCCAAGGTATGTACCATCTGTTTATCAAGGATAAACCAAGGAATGTGCCATTCTTTTATCAAGGTCCCCAATGTAGTTGTCCAAGACTCTAAGATGTGGTCTTAGAATTTTAGCTGCTCAAAATGGAGTCTTGCA
>ML811625.1:124722-142088 GCA_009831015.1 Picea engelmannii | reverse complement strand
CATGTTAGGCATGTGAAACAAGTTTTGGATATTTTGAAGAAAGAAAAATTGTTTTTTAAGATGTCTAAATGTGAGTTTGGAAAGACCTCACTTGTTTACTTGGGACATATTGTTGGAGGAGGAGAACTGAAAATAGATCCTTCAAAGGTCAAATTCATTTTAGATTGGCCCAAACCCAACAATGTAATAGAGGTTAGAAGCTTTTTGGGAGCAACCCAATATTGGAGAAAATTTATTGATAACTTTTCTTCAATTGTAGCTCCATTACATGTCGTGAAAAGCATTAAGTAAGTTTTCCAATGGGGAGGAAAGCAACAAAAAGCTTTTGATGCATTGAAGGAGAAAATTAGTTCAGCTCTAGTTCTTGCACTTCCTGATTTAAGACAACCATTTGAGATACAAAGAGTTGCAAGTAACTATGTCATGGGACCAGTCTTGTTGCAACATGGTAAGCCCATTTGCTATATTTCTGAAACTTTTAATGGTGTTGTGATTAATTATCCTACATATGACAAAGAGATATATGCATTGGTGCAAAGTGTGAAAATACGAAAACACTATTTGTTGGGAAAATAAACTATTATTCACACAGATCGTCAACCATTGCAATACTTGCAATCACAAACAAAGATACAACAAGCATGGCACTTTAGATGGATGGGTTTTCTACAACAATTCCACTTGGTTATCAGCTATAAGAAAGGCATTTATAACAAAGTTGTTGATATGTTTTCTAGGCCTATTGTTAGTGCTTCAATTATTGTTAAGCATAATTCTATCATGCATGAGAGCTATGTTGAACAATAAGCAAGTTTGGTGTAGGAAATACAAGCATTAAGCAAGTTTTCCAATGGGGAGGAAAGCAACAAAAAGATTTTGATGCATTGAAGGAGAAAATTAGTTTAGCTCTAGTTCTTGCACTTCCTGATTTAAGACAACCATTTGAGATACAAAGAGCTGCAAGTAACTATGTCATGGGAGCAGTCTTGTTGCAACATGGTAAGACCATTTGTTATATTTCTGAAACTTTTAATGGTGTTGTGATTAATTATCCTACATATGACAAGGAGATGTATGCATTGGTGCAAAGTGTGAAAATACAGAAACACTATTTGTTGGGAAAAGAAACTATTATTCACACAGATCGTCAACCATTGCAATACTTGCAATCACAAACAAAGATACAACAAGCATGGAACTTTAGATGGATGGGTTTTCTACAACAATTCCACTTGGTTATCAGGTATAATAAAGGCATTTATAACAAAGTTGTTGATATGTTTTCTAGGCCTATTGTTAGTGCTTCAATTATTCTTAAGCATAATTCTATCATGCATGAGAGCTATGTTGAACACTATGATTTAGATGTTGATTTTAAAGAGGTTTATGCAACTTTGTGTTATTCTAACCAAGTTGAGGAATTGGATTACCATGTGCATGAAAATATTTTGTATCATCTTGGCAAGCTATGTATTCCACAGGGTGAAAGAGTCAGCATCATAAGGGAAGCACATTCTTCTCTTATTGTTTATCCACTTTGGTGTAGGAAATACAATGGCTAATTTGCAAAGGTATTGTTATTGGCCTAAAATGAATGACAGTGTTTCACGACATGTAAGATGATGTTCTTTATGTTCTACAAGTAAGCCTAGCAACATAAAGTTATGACTGTATACTCCACTTCTAGTTCCTTCCCATCTTTGGGAAAGCATTTCCATGGACTTTGTAGGAGGATTACCTATGTCTAAAAAGAATCATGATTATCTTTATGTTGTGGTTGATTGTTTTAGAAAAATGTGTATTTTGATGCCTTGTAAGACGCTGGTTATAGTTGAAAAAACGACACAAATGTTCTTTCAACATGTATGGGTACATTTTGGGTTGCTCAAATCCATTATTTTTTATCGAGATTTTCGATTTATTGGGAACTTTTGGTCAAGCTTATGGGAACTCATGGACACTAAGTTGAAAAAGAGCACAACATTTCATCCACAAATTGATGGTCAAACAGAAGTGGTGAATAGAACAGTAGTACATCTGTTACACATCAAAATTACTCACTTCGGTAGTGTCGCAAGTGTCAGAAAAAGCATACTGCCATATTGCCTATGTCGTGCCTATAATGACATCAAAAAGACACTTGAAACACCTCAAACAATTGATTTGGAAGAAGAGGAATATGTTAACAGACTTTATGAATCTCTTGCCATTTGAAAGAACCACTAAAAATTGAGTTTCAGGGAGGAGTGATCCCCTATACACTATCAGGGGGCATTATAACACTCCGTCCACCCTTTTGGGGGAGTGCAATAACACCATCGCTTGCTTTCCTTCTCTTGGGGAGCACTATAACACTCTGATGCCCCTTTTGGAGGAGCGCTACCTATTCTGAGTGAAAATTGGTTTGTTGAGAAGAATGAGGGAAATATTCCTTCAATCTCTGAAGGTAGTTGGATTCGAATCCTTGGCCAAGCCATGATCTTGGGGAAGATCCATAACTGAAGGAGGAAAATCCTCAACTTACCCCAAAGATATCTCAAGTGGTTGGGCCTCTCCAAGCCTATTTAAATAAGCCTTCTCATGGTGAAAGGGATGGAAAGAATTGTGAAGCATCTAACCCATGATCTCGTGAATAAGGTGTCTTTCGGAACATCAGTATTCTATGTGTGGACTGTTTGAGCAAGGGTTCAGATGAGGAAGGCTTGACGAAGCTGCTACACTCACATCTATCGCTGTAAGCATTCTTCATTGTTGTTCTCTTTAATATAATATGCTTGGCATGTTTCTTTCAAATCTGTGTTTGATCTCACATGAATTTGTCTCTAATAGATAGGTCTATTTCGAGCTAATCTCAGTAGAGTAGGAAGTTGTTTGTACTTTTGTTTGTCGACAGGGCTTATTGAGGAGTTTAAGATTAGAGCTCAACTCAGACTGTGCAGGGACAAACTCCGGTAAAAAGGTACTTCTTTTCTCCTTCCTCCTCACACATTATTTTATCTAGATATAAAAGGAATTAAGTGTCCATGATAAGCATCTTCTGTCTTAAGAGTTAAGAGTCTAGCTCTCAAGAGGAGATCTACCTGTCCGCAGGGAGATTTTCCTTCAACAGAAATTTGTGACTCCACTGGGGATTGAATCAAAACTTTCAGTTTTGGTTTTCCTCACAGACCTTGTCTTACCCTTTGTTCTTTTTAGACCTTGTTCACCCCATATGTTTGATTTCATATGCTGATTGACTCCTTACACCATCACATTCATCTTGATTGCCAAAGTTTTACTGAAATTTTGGGTTTTTTGGACAATTTTGTGAGCTATGGAAGCCTGGCGCTCCCCTACCTTGTTATCAGGGCGCCAACACTCCCTGAAGGCCTTAGACAGAGTGTTATAATGCTCTGGTTTCCATTACACTAGAGCGCCAGCCTCCCTTTGCAAAAAAACCTTTCCAGAATTGTCTTTTCTGAAGACTAGTCTTTGTTTTTTCACTTGTTGAGTTTCTTTGTGATTCAATGCTTCTTCCTATTGACCTTTGATATCCTTCTTTTTGAGAAATAAGCACTTTGTTGTTCAAATTTTGTGGCCTTCTTCTTTATTTTGAGTTTTTCTGTTGTTGAGAAGTTGGAATCAATCCACTGCTTTCTTCTCTCTTGTCCGATTGAGCGGGAACTCTGGTGAAGGGCAACAAAAATCTGTGAATCATCTCATTTGGTTTTTTGAGGTCATTGTTATTAAACATCTGTCTTTTATGCGAATTGTTTGATTGTCTTTGTTTTCTTTGTTTGATTAAACATCCCAAAACTTCTTATGCTTGTCCGAATCTGCTTGATCTGAAAGGTTAGTTGGCAGGAGAAGTTTTTTCATTGAATTAATCATCATTCACGTACAAACGACAAAGATACATCTTAGTGATTGGTTTGCATATTAGAAGGCATTTCTGAAATGTTTCATCATTACATTGAATTCGATTGAGAACAAATTGATTGAGGACATTCCATATTAGTGTTTGATAGTGAAAACGAGTCTTTCTCTTTCCCTTAAATAGGCGTTCATTGAAAAGAAACAATTTCTTATCATCTTTTATGCATCTTTTTGGGAATTGAGTCATCATTCCATCAGTTTCACTTTCATACACCCTTTGAGTAAAGAACAACTGTAAAATGAACGCTAATTAAAAATTATCTAGAACATTTTTTGTTTTTAGGATCTTCCACCAACAGTAGACTAGGGCTAACACTTTGGATTAGGCTGTGAGTACAAATCTCCAAAGTTTGCAAAACAAACATTAGCATCCTGAGCTAGGGAGAGCCAAATCCAATTGTCGTATTGGTTTTCTGGGATCCCCCTCTCACACAGGGGTTACGCACGAGGTCGCATTCGGGCGAATTATGGAGATTATCCCTCTGTGGTTCAACTGTTTGTAGTGGTCAGATCGTATATTGGGGGTCACTTGAAGGTATACCCACGATTATGTGTGGGAGCCTCTCGGGTTGATTTTAGACTTGTTATCCTGCCCATACGTTTCGGATCGGACTGTCAACTGTACCCGCCAAGGGACTCACTGCGAATTGGTGTCTTAAGTTTCCATAATATTTAGGTACTTACACAAGGCAACGGTGAAGGGAAGTCTCACTGTACTTGGAATAGACATTGGTCAAACTCACTCGGGCTCCTTGGAGGGTAAATCCACAATTACTGCGTGGAAGCTTGCACCAAGGTGAAAGTCCGTTAAGCAGGTCACCATTGTAACTATTCCACCATATCCTAGCCCCTTCTCGACCTGATCACGCGACGTTGGATTTCATCACCAACTAGTACGGTCATTGAGAGAATTTTTGTTTGCTTGGTTGATTCCTAGATTTTATTAGCATATGCTATTTCTTTTTGTTAGTTGGCCCTAGATTTTCAATGTGTTCTGTTATTCTACACAATTGAGCCTGTAGACGATAAAGGTCTTCGCCAATCACGTAGGATGCAAGGGATTCCTTCGGAAGGCTATCAACCCTTACCTCCTAACCCTCCAGAAGAAAACTACCATAGAGAGGTAGACAATCAATCCGATGCTGGCAGTGTTATTTCTCCTTCGTTAGATAACTCAGAAGGTGCTTTGGTTACGGTTGAGAATCTCACTACATCTGTGTCGGTAACCCCTCTCGAACCACTTTTGGTTCGTTTAGACTCTCTTGGGAACGCCATAGACGAAGAGGTCCCATGATTACCGGAGAGGATTTTTACCAAAACATATATGGGATCCATAGAACCAATCTTTGGTGATGAGTATAGGACTCATGTTCGTCCTAGCACCGTAGTAGATACCAATCCCACACCTGCTCGTTCTGTATGGAGGAATTCATCGAGACGCGATCTCTATGAACATTTCGAATCCTTTTGTCAACCCTTTCATCCTCATGACCCTCCTAGTGAAACAGGACCATCCGGTCAAACCATGAATCAACCATTCGATCAGGTTATTAACCCTACTGTTACACCATCACAAGTCCATCCTAATGTTGGACTCATCACCTCTACTCATCCCCAAGGCACTTCAATCTCTACCCCCGTTTCTACAAGCTTTTACTCTAGAGCTCTACATGTTCCACATGATCCTGCTGAGACATCTTCTCACCCGAGAATGTAAACCCCTGCTGGCCAAACACAACCGGCTGGAGGGAAACCACCATCTAACGAACCTTTCCCTCCTGGAGGACTACCTTTCCATGGTGGGCCTACCCCTCCCGGGGGACAACCCCATTTTCATGCTCCTCCTAGAGGGAAACCTATGTTTTCCAGTCATTCTCCGGTCGTTAATCCACCGCTGGCAGGGGGGCAACCTTCATTTGATGGAAACCCTTCACAATATTGGGGAGTATCTTCAGAAGGCACTTTTATTCAACCCCACGTTGGGGGGCACTCATCTCATAATCCACTAGGAGGGGTATCAAATCCTGTTCCTTCTGGAACATCTTACGGACAATCTTATTCGGGCGGCATCCCAAACACCACCTGGAGTTCTCCGGGACCACAATCTTATCCTCCTCATGGGTCTAATGTATATCCACCTCTGGGATCTAGTCCTTACCATTCTCAAGGGAAAAATGTTTATCCTCCTCATGGGCAAGCAAATCACCCAGCCTATAATGCTCAGAACCCACCGGGTTATACAAAAGTTTCTCATCCACCATCGAATCCTGCTTATCCTGGCCAACAACAACCGTATGTAGGAGGACCTACTGCTTACAACTATCCACCTAACCCAGTTTATGGTCCTACTGGTGTTCCTATGCCACACCAGTATCATCTATAAATTAACCGACATCTACCTTTCCTTGGGACTCTGGATCTCCCAGACTTGTCTTGGTTAACTAATGATCCTATTTTTCATTCACCAGTTTGGCCAGTCATTCTAGCTAAACTTCCTTCTGATATTCTGAAATTTGACAGAAAATCTGGTGAGGATCCAAACAACCATGTGATGAATTTCCATTTGTGGTGTTCATCAAACTCCCTCATGGATGATTCCGTACGTTTGCGTATTTTCCAACGAACACTTACCGGCTTGGCAACAAAGTGGTATATTGAACTACCACGTGCTTCTTTTCATGATTTCAATTCCCTTGCCATGTCTTTCCTCACGCACT
Organism: Picea engelmannii; assembly: GCA_009831015.1. NCBI lineage: Eukaryota > Viridiplantae > Streptophyta > Pinopsida > Pinales > Pinaceae > Picea > Picea engelmannii. Next base: position 135,456 of record ML811625.1, on the reverse strand, counting down.
TTCAACTGCCTATTCACTACAAGACGGGTACTGAACTCTTGACCTCCCTTCGTCAAACTAACTCTGTGCATATCTCTGACCATATTCATGAGTGGAGGCGACGACGAAGGATGATCAAGGTAATCATTCCTAACATATTATTGGTGGAATGGTTTACTAAATCACTCTTACCCTCGATCACTCGCGATGTCGCTATGGGTGGCGCGGTCACAGAGGAACAAGCCATCACTCGGGCTCAGTATTTAGATTTGGTTTATTCCCAATCTGGTACTTTGTATGATTTGCTTTTGAATGCTGCTCGAGCTAATATCGATCCATCTAAGCCGTCATCCTCATCTCATGCAGATGGTGTTATCGGTTCCGTCAAAGCTCAATATTTTTCCCAATCGACCACACTCTCCTCTACCTCCCCCCAAACTAAGATCTGTGAGGTGAATGCAGTTCAATCTGCCCCTTCACAACAATCCGGAGGTAAGAAGAAGACAAAGAATAAATCAAAAAATAAAAATGAACAACCAAAAAATCAAACACCTGCTACCGAAAAGCAAACACAACGGAAACTAAAATTCCCGTGTATCATTTGTGGTGACGATCACTACACTCGAGACTGTCCACTTCGCAATGAAGTGGCCAAAATTTTCCAAGGAAATTCACAACCCGCTGTGCTTACTTAGCCTTTTCCATAGCAACAATCCATGGTTGCTGAAACCCCCTCTCCTGGGGGAAGTTCTAGCCATTTAATGATGAGGCCTCGTCGAGTGCATATATTTATATGTTTAATGGGATTAATTTGACCACTTTCTCTAAGATGTATGACACACCAGGTAACCCTGACAAAGGAAAAGACATTAACGGTACCGGTACTTTACCGGATCCATCATCATCCTCTGTTAGTCTTCCATCAGTTAATCCTCCGTCTGGATCACTTCAGATGGAGAAACCTGCGTTCGACTCTATCTTACACCCTCCTAAGAGCACTATCCGCAAAGCTACCTTTAATCCTAGTTCATGTGCCACCCAGAACTACAACATTGTTGAAGATTTGGCTCAAGCACCGTGTGCTATGTTGGCGTTAGAAGTTCTACAACATTGCCCTAGTCAACGTAGAACGCTCTTGGCCACTATTGGCACTATTGATCCTGAGTCGTCCAACCATATCATGTTTAACTTAGACAATTATGCATCTCGAATCTCTCACCAACTTGCTTTCCAAGTTGATGTTGTTGTTCACAATCAACAAATACACCGAACTATTCTGGATGAGGGAGCCTCGACTTGTGTCATGTCTTTGACATGTTGGAAAGGTTTAAAATCACCCGCACTCAGCAAATCCCCAACGATGTTACGCGCCTTCGATGGGCAAGGTTTTCATCCCCATTGTAGTGTACCCTTTCACTCACCAGGTTTCCCAACCTCTCAGTTTACCATTCTGTACATGGAATTATAAGCAAATGCATTTAATCAATTAAATACACTTAAATCTCAGAGTAAAATACATAAGTTGCTGCTACAATTACACAAGCCATAACAGTCACAGGTATTTTATTTACACAGCGGAAAACATGATACAAAACAACACAGTCATGCGAACATGATCAAAACATAACTTAGAATACTTATCTTTTATCTGCTGTAGAAATTACCAACCAAGTGCAGGCCTTCCACGAACCTCCCAGCCTTAGACCACACTGTTCATCAGCTAAACAATAGGTCACCCCTGAGATGGGACCAAGCTCCACCCCAAGGCAAGGAATCCTAGGCTAGGCTGAGGTTACAGGGAAGATAGCACATACACAACCACCAGGAAGAAAACTCTCCCAGGAATCTCCCACGCTCATTGCCCACAGACCCTCTTTCCCCACATGCTTGTTCCACCCTAGGAGAGTGCACCTTCTTTGTCACCTAGACAGTCCTTCGACTGCCAGTCTCCCTTACCTTGGGTTACAGGAACAGACCGGACCGGAATTCTTCGGGCTCTATGGCAGCTACAGGGTTCCTTTCAAGAGTTCTCTTCTCCCTCTGCGCACTCTCTCACCTGGAGGAGTCGCTCACAGGCCAACAAGCCTCACGCAGTCCAGTACTGCGTGGTCACAACAATCCACAGTAAACACAGACACAAGTTTCCCCAAATGGTTCAGCAGTCACAGGATGATCTCTCGGTGTTGATTTTGGAACAGACTCTACACATAGGCTAGCTCAGCATTTCCCAAACAACCAAAGGATTCTTCCCCTCGAGTTCAACATAGGTATTCCGTTTCAAGAGTGCCCTCACGGTTTGCCTAGAACAGACATAGACTCACTGCTCGGGACATGGGTGTCCACGGTTTCTTCAGACAGACTCCGGCTTAACGACTTCCAAGATGAACCCGGGTATCTGGCAGAGGTCGTACTGGTTCTACGCTCAGAGGTTCCCCCCATCCGAATGGAGGGATCTCAGATATTTTATTTGCATGCACCAGGGTTGACACTTGTCACCCTGGGAACTGCATGCGTACCACAGCGTGCATCCCCTTTGCACATTCCCTCCCTTGCCAGGAACTTAGGAAAAAAAAACGGAAATGCACATGTTTCTTTTAAAATAATATTAAAATATTATTTCCCAGGCTTAAGCCCCTAGGCTCATCACTCAGCCCCTTTCCCACCTTCCAGCCCCTGATCCCTTGCCCACTCTGTGGACGTTCAGTCCCCCATCACTCATTCATCATGGTCGGTCTACACCTGGCGGTGTTTATATTTTATTAATTGATCTGCATACATACAAGTACATCAAGAGGCTCCTGGCCTTCAACACTTAGGCTCCCTGTCCTACCAAAACACATAAGCCTACAACTTATGCAAAACTTGGCTCACCAGCCTATAGAACACATTTACAATTCTTTGCATAAAACATGATCTGTAACGGGGCTCGTCCTTGGGGACATTACACCCATGGGCTTTTACAGTCCCTGCCCATCCAATTGGGTGGAAAAACTGTTATTGTTGATGTTGAGGTGGTCGATTCTCCCCTCGATTACAACTTGTTACTTGGAAGAAGTTGGTTTTATGCTATGACTTCCGTTGCCTCGTCAGTTTTTTGATGTGTCCAATTTCCTCATCAGGGCAAAATTGTCACTGTTGATCAGTTGGATTTTTGCACGATCGATGCTCGCGCTCCCGCCACCAACAATATTCCTTTCTTAGGAGACCACAAGATCACGTATGAAAGCATTGGTGTTGGCTTACTAAAATATTCTAGCCTCATGGGTACCTTCCCTACACCACTTCCACCTACTACACATCATATTTCCACCGTTGATATGATTTCGACCGCGGCTTATCAATATTTGGAATCATCTGACCCTTGGATTGTACCTTGTCCATTGGAATTCGATGCACTAGGTGACACCGTGCCACTTGGTCCAGCCGAACCATCATACATTTCTATCCAATCCGCTTCTCCCTTGTTAGATGACCAACATCTATTGGCACCTGACGGTTCTTTGATGCAATCCCGGTTGAGTTCCTTGTCATCTACAATCGACTGCATTTCCTCAATTTTTCCTTTGGATGAATCTATTCCAGAAATGCTTCGCATTGACAATTTACCTCGGGATAATAACCATCACCGATCCTCTTTTCTTACCCCTCGTGAAGAAATTCGGGAAGATATACACTCTGTCTCCCCTCCTGATGTTGATTTTCCATCGTCTCCCATGCCTTCGAATTTCGATGATTTAGATCCAATAGTTGACATGGTGATTTCTTTGGTAGGGTTATTGGAGCCTGATCTCCTTACTCCTATCGCGACCTGCGACATGTGTTCCTTCTCGAGTGATTATCTTCCATCCAGCGAAGATATCCTGGAAGCCATGACCGAGTTTTGTCCCTTGACATGGTATCCTTCCAGAGCGTTATTCTCTTGGAAGCCATGATCAAGAAGCAGTAACGAGCATAGTTTCTCTTCTCTGTGGCAAGCTCGTTAAAAAATGAAACAGAGGCTATGAGCATAGTTTCTTCCTCTCTGTAGAAAGCTCGTTAAAAAATGAAGCAGAGGTAACGAGCATAGTTTCTCTTCTCTGTGGCAAGCTCGTTAAAAAATGAAACAGAGGCCACGAGCATAGTTTCTCTTCTCTGTAGCAAGCTCGTTAAAAAATGAAACAAAGGCCCTAAGCATAGTTCTTTTCTTTGTCAAGCTCATTAAAAAATGAAATAGTCACCTCTCTTAAACCTTCTTTTCATCCATCCTTCTCCTTTTTCTCATCTATTAGTGAAATTGGTGACAACCTCAAAGTCGGTGAATGACTTGAAGCTTGGAGGGCATGTCTCCAGCCTTTGATGCTCATTCTGGAGTTAAGCCACTAGATTTTCAAGCTGGGGGCATACCGAGCTTAGTCTTTGTTCTTTCTTGTGATCGTAAATACATGAGAACGCATCCGGGTAGACTTTTATCTCTTTTTCGGACCTGTATGGATACACGAAAAAGGAACCCCCTGGAGTCTCCTTTAAGCTCTTTTCAGACTCTCTAAACATGAAAAGATTGTCGAGTGATCTTGCTTCCTTTCACACTAGTTGAAAGGGCATCTTTCGAGTGGTAATTTATCTCTTTTTCGGCCTCACAAGACTAACATTACGAAAAAGGACAACATTGGAGTCATCTTTAAGTTCTTTTTAGACTCTCTAAACATGAAAAGATTGCCGAGCGACCTTGTTCTCTTCACGCTCGTTAAAGTATTTGAAGAAAACATCTGTTGAGTGATAGTTTATCTCTTTTTCGGTCTCATCAGACTACTTTACAAAAAAGGAACTGAGAGAGTTCTCTTTTAAGTGTTTTTCCAGACTCTATAATCATGAAAAACCTTCAAGTTTTCTATCTTTGGACTCGTTAAACAAACATCGACAGGCCCATACGGGATCGAAACCTTACTTCTTCCAGTTCGTTAAACAAAGGAAGAATAACTTACCGAAGGTGAGTTATATCGAGCAAGTGTTACCCTCCTCGGGCTCGTTAAAGTAAAAAGAGGCACTCGTCTATCTAGATGGGGGGGAAATTGAAGGAAGCAATCCAAGCAGTTTTTGAGAACATTACCAAGTAACTTTTAGAGTTGCCCTTGAACACAACATTTTGTCTTTGCGCACATCTTAATCCGCTAAACCTTTGCACTGAACCAATCCTCTGAGTTTTTCTTACTCCTTTGGGTCACCCGACGAAATTCACAGTATCCACTGCATCATCGTGTTTTGGTCCATGTCATGTTTCTGCTGTTGTGCCTCAGTGTTCAAGGGAAGTATCCGCCTCGAGAGTCAACCATCACAAATATCTTTTCTCAATACCCATGTCAGTACATGTTCATTTGATCTACCAATTACATCTCTGTGTCTGTTTCATGTCATTGATGGGGGATACATCAAGGCCCTCCTTTGACGAGTCTATTCCTGTCGACTTCAACATATTATCCAGGAACTAGACTTAGAAACCAATTAGTACTTTGGGACCTGCATGCCTCAATGGAAGGCCTCCTCACGTTCGACAGTGGGTTTAAATCATTGACCTCTGATCGGATGATTCCACTAATGTTCAACTTTAGCTCATCCATTCACATTCGTCGGAATGTACTAGAGTACCTTGGGAATCATTGACATCAATGGTGATTTCCCTCGTGCTTGTTAACGGTTTACATCATTGACCGGTAATCAAGTGGTTTCTGCCATGTTCGACATCAGAACATCTATTCATATGGTTAGATTCGTACTACATCGGGATCGGTAAGAAGACCCTGGGTTGAGTGATCACTCTAATATGTACTTTTCCCAGGTTGCAACGGAGTTTCTTTTGAACAATGACACATATACTATCACATAGATCCACTTTGTATTGGTCGTGGCTATGTCTTGTCATCTCGTAGATCCACTGTGTATTCTTCGTGGCTACTGTCAGTTCAGGTCATGGGGGTATAGATCCATAGTGTATCTTCAGTGGCTATACCTTTTATCAATATAATTATGGATCCGCAGTGTATTTATGGCAGCCATACCTTGATAGTCTCTATCACTCAAGCATAGGTATGCCTGCCTTGGGTTGAAGCATGTCTTAACATTTGTTTTATGGTCGTGTGCAGCTTCCGTCAGGTTCTCTGAGTCCATACCCTTGCTTGAAAGTCTACAAAGTATTTCAGTTATCAGTTCTCATCTTCTAACTTCATACTTTGGGGGGCAATCTGTTACACATCAAAATTACTCACTTCGGTAGTGTCGCAAGTGTCGTCATTACAAGTGTTGCAAGTGTCACATTTTGGCCACAAGTGTCTCAAGTGTCAGAAAAAGCATACTGCCATAATGCCTATGTCGTGCCTATAATGACATTGGAAAGACACTTGAAACACCTCAAACAATTGATTTGGAAGAAGAGGAATAGGTTAACAGACTTTATGAACCTCTTGCCATTTGAAAGAACCACTAAAAATTGAGTTTCAGGGAGGAGTGCTCCCCTATACACTGTCAGGGGGCGCTATAACACTCTGTCCACCCTTTTGGGGGAGTGCTATAACACCAACGCTTGCTTTCCTTCTCTTGGGGAGCACTATAACGATCTGATGCCCCTTTTGGAGGAGCGCTACCTATTCTGAGTGAAAATTGGTTTGTTGAGAAGAGTGAGGGTAAGATCCCTTCAATCTCTAAAGGCAGTTGGATTCGAATCTTTGTTCAAGCCATGATCTTGGGGAAGATCCATAACTGAAGGAGGAAAATCCTCAACTTACCCCAAAGATATCTCAAGTGGTTGGGCCTCTCCAAGCCTATTTAAATAGGCCTTCTCATGGTGAAAGGGATGGAAAGAATTGTGAAGCATCTAACCTATGATCTCATGAAGAAGATGTCTTTCAGAATATCAGTATTCTGTGTGTGGACTATTTGAGAAAGGGTTCAGATGAGGAAGGCTTGACGAAGCTACTACACTCACATCTATGGCTGTAAGCATTATTCGTTGTTGTTCTCTTTAATATAATATGCTTGGCCTGTTTCTTTCAAATCTGTGTTTGATCTCACATGAATTTGTCTCTAATAGATAGGTCTATTTTGAGCTAATCTCAGTAGAGTAGGAAGTTTTTTTGTACTTTTGTTTGTCTATAGGGCTTATCGAGGAGTTTAAGATTAGAGATCAACTCGGACTGCGTAGGGACACACTCCGGTAAAAAGGTACTTATTTTCTTCTTCCTCCTCACGCATTAGTTTATCTAGATCTAAAAGGAAATCAGTGTCCATGATAAGCATCTTCTGTCTTAAGAGTTAAGAGTCTAGCTCTCAAGAGGAGATCTACCCATCCACAGGGAGATTTTCCTTCAACAACATTTTCTTCGTGGTTATTGCAGCAAACATCCTAAGCTTTGGGATGAGCACCTACACTACATTCAACATGCTTATAACCGGGCTAAGAATTCATCGACTCAAACATCTCCATTTGAGGCATGTTTAGGTTATTTTCCAAAATATCCTTTAGATTTTATCTTTGGGAAGGATATTGCTATTGATGGTCATTAGGACATTGATAGAGCAAAGCAGTTCATTGAACAAATTCAATTGGTACATCAAATGGTACAAGAACAGTTGGAAAAGAGCCAAGCCAAGTACAAGACAAGACATGACAAGCAACGTGTTGATCACAATTTCCAAGTTGGAGATGAAGTTTGGATTTACATTAGCAAAGATAGGCTTAAATGAGAAGGTAAAATGCTGAAACCAATTAGATATGGACCTTTTAACATTCTTGAAAAAATTGGTAACAATGCCTTCCATTTGGATTTGCCTCCTTATATGAAAATGTATGCAGTTGTTAATGTTGAGAATTTGAGATTGTATGAGCCTCCTTTGATTGATGATCAAGGAGAGCATATTTAGATTCCTTCAATAGATGACTTCTCTCCAGAATATCTTTCAGAATTGCATGAGGATACAATCCTTGACAAAAAGATAAGAACTTCAAAATGAGGGAATGTGGAGTACGTTCGTGTTGGTCTCAAAGGCACAAATCCAAGCAAAGCTAAATGGATTGAGGTTGGAAAGGTGAGGGAACTGTACCCTCATCTACAGATTGACTGAAATAGTCTTTTGGAGGTCCAAAAACTTCCCAATGGGGAGGAGTGATCGAGGGGATCAAAAAATGCTAAAAAATCAAAGTGTTCTAAATTGCTCGAAAATGGTTTCATTGCGTAGATCTAGTCCTCACGATCCCAACGCAACTTGATCAGGCTCAAACGGAGTTCGTATGAGGAAGTTACCGTGTTTTGTCTGCTTTTCCAACAGACAATATTTGTTGACTGTATAGTCTGTACAGTCCATACAGGCCACGTGGCAGCTGAATGTACAGTCTGTATGACCATACAATTGACGTGGCAGGGTTGTTGACAAGGCATAGTGACTGGGTAGGTGGTGAAGTGGACCAATCCTTGGTTGACACATGGCATGTGTGTGGAAAAATGTTTGGGTGCCATGTGGCACCCCCTTGTTATATAAAATTTTGGTTTGGACTCCACTAGTATCGAACCCGCAATCTTCGAGCGTGGGTAAGACTTCAGGTAGGTCGGGACACCAGCTCGCCTACCATTAGTTCTTAACCATATAGTTCATAAATTCTATTTAAATTTGAATGATGGTTTCGTTGGTTGGAAAAAGGGTCGGAGCTAAGCCCCAACCTGTGGTCACATACATCACCTCTTCCCATATGACCCATAGCACAAAATCGAAAGGGAATTAGCCAACAAGTCCAGAAAATTAGCGCCAGACTTTGGCCACATGGGGCCATGCGACCGAGATCTTCGTCAGGAAAGGTGCTAGCCATTCTAACGGTGCAACAAATCCGCCCATGATCCGAAAACACACTCAGAGCTAGGTTTGGTTATGCAAAGACCGGGTTTTGGCACAGTGGGTGCATATTGGTGAGCAAAGACAACAAGTTATTGGGGAAAACTTCAACGAAGGGTATTTTCTTCAATGTTTGGCCAAACCAGGTGTAAAAATAGCCTAGCTAGGGGTTTTTGGACATTTTGGAGCCATTGGAGTCATCTATTTTGCATTCTGAGCATTGTAAAGCACTATTTTTAACACTTTGAGCATATAATGAAAATGATCCATTAAAAGTTGAACCAAGAGATGTAGCCCAAGAGAGGGGTGAACTCCTTTATCATTTTGTTGTGTTATGTACTTATTTTTATGGTTGTTTATGACTATTTATGTTGTACATTTTAAGTATAAAAACTTAATATTTTCATGTGCTTGCAACTTGATCCAATTTCCCAAGACACATACATTTTCCACTTGCAAATTTGTATACACAAACGTTTTTTCATTTTCAAATCATTGTTTTAGCCTCCTGAATGTCATGGAAAATCCTCATTCTTTCTCCTTTGTGAGGGCAATCCCTATATAAGTGTTTTCCCTCACATCCCCAACATTGAACAGGTTGTTGCATTGGCCTTTTCCCAAATGAATCTGCATTCTTTTAATCATTTTGGGTTTCCTGGCCTTGTTGATTTGCTTGGGAGTTATTTATGAAAAAGGGTGGATTAAAGCCTTTCTGCCTTTGATCCTTTTCCCCTTTCATATTGTCAGTCCAATCCTTTTGGAACACTGGCCTTCCTTTGCTTTGCTTATAAAGTTGCCTTGCTCTCCTTATGGTTTCCTCCAAGGTCTTGGGGTTATCATATTGAATCTTGTCACTATAGAAGGAGGGTAACCCACTTAGAAACCTCTGGACTTTAACCTCCTCATCCTTGATGAAGTCAACATACTTCAATAATTCAAAGAACTGCTTCTCATATTCCTCCATTGTCATGGTTCCCAACTTGATTTCAAAGAAATCTTTCATATTTCTCTCATAGTAATGCTCAAACAAATATTTCTCTTGAAAATATCCTTTGACCCGCCTCCATGAGATTATTTTCTCATCAAGGTTCTTGGCTTGCTTAAGTTGATCCCACCAAATGGATGCCTTTCCTTACAAGTGGTAGGTGGCAATTATAGCTTCTACCTGGGATGGGTAATCATTCAGCTAGAAATATTTCTTCATTTCCAACAACCAAGCTTCTGCCTCTTCTCCTTTCATATGCTCACCATTAAAAGTAGGTGGCTTGATTTTCCAGAGTTCACCTTGCAAGATGTTTGCCTTGGGCCTTCTTCTTTACCTTCGAAAAGGAGAGACACATGGGTTGCTCCCTGGCCCTGAGCTTGCACGAGTTCTTCTAGTGGATTGCCTTGTAGAATGGCGCCTTCTCATGCTTATTGAATTCCTATCATTTCCATGATCATCCATTTTTCTATGGGATCTATATGTTGATACTTGTCTAGCACTAGCTGCTTGCTTAGTGCCAGAATATTTGTTAACTTTCTTATGAAACATGTTCAAGATCTGAAGTATCTCTTCCTTATCCTTCATAATCCTTTCATTATCATCCATGTAGCTCTGCACTTCCCTATGTAGACTTCTCATAGTGACAAGATCTTTCCTATATCTTATTCCATTTGATTATGTCTCAACATTCCCCATGTTGATATACAAACCTCTGATCTCTTCCTCATGACTGTAAGATCATTGAGCATATTCCATGACTCCAGTCCTCATATAAGAACTAAAGTTTCTTTCTGTACCTCTAATTCTGTAAGAGATGTGCATAAAATAATTACTATTAGAAATATGCATAGCATAAAACATTTCACCATATAGAATATAGGTCATTTATTCATCAATTTATGAAGGACATATTGCAA
>ML811625.1:87598-103477 GCA_009831015.1 Picea engelmannii | reverse complement strand
GTTGAGACATAATCAAATGGAATAAGATATAGGAAAGATCTTGTCACTATGAGAAGTCTACATAGGGAAGTGCAGAGCTACATGGATGATAATGAAAGGATTATGAAGGATAAGGAAGAGATACTTCAGATCTTGAACATGTTCCATAAGAAAGTTAACAAATATTCTGGCACTAAGCAAGCAGCTAGTGCTAGACAAGTATCAACATCTAGATCCCATAGAAAAATGGATGATCATGGAAACGATAGGAAGTCAATAAGCATGAGAAGGTGCCATTCTACAAGGCAATCCACTAGAAGAACTCATGCAAGCTCAGGGCCAGGGAGAAACCCATGTGTCTCTCCTTTTCGGAGGTAAAGAAGAAGGCCCAAGGAAAACATCTTGCAAGGTGAACTCTGGAAAATAAAGCCACCTACTTTTAATGGTGAGCATATGAAAGGAGAAGAAGCAGAAGCTTGGTTGTTGGAAATGAAGAAATATTTCTAGTTGAATGATTACCCATCCCAGGTAGAAGCTATAATTGCCACCTACCACTTGCAAGGAAAGGCATCCATGTGGTGGGATCAACTTAAGCAAGCCAAGAACCTTGATGAGAAAATAATCTCATGGAGGCGGGTCAAAGGATATTTTCAAGAGAAATATTTGTTTGAGCATTACTATGAGATAAATATGAAAGATTTCTTTGAACTCAAGTTGGGAACCATGACAATGGAGGAATATGAGAAGCGGTTCTTTGAATTATTGAAGTATGTTGACTTCATCAAGGATGAGGAGGTTAAATTCCAGAGGTTTCTAAGTGGGTTACCCTCCTTCTATAGTGACAAGATTCAATATGATAACCCCAAGACCTTGGAGGAAACCATAAGGAGAGCAAGGCAACTTTATGAGCAAATCAAAGGAAGGCCAGTGTTCCAAAAGGCTTGGACTGACAATATGAAAGTGGAAAAGGATCAAAGGCAGAAAGGCTTTAATCCACCCTTTTTCATAAATAACTCCCAAGCAAATCAACAAGGCCAGGAAACCCAAAATGATTAAAAGAATGGAGATTCATTTGGGAAAAGGCCAATGCAACAACCTGTTCAATGTTGGGGATGTGAGGGAAAACACTTATATAGGGATTTCCCTCACAAAGGAGAAAGAATGAGGATTGTCCATGAAATTCAGGAGGCTAAAACAATTATCTGAAAATGAAAAAACGTTTGTGTATACAAATTTGCAAGTGGAAAATGTATGTGTCTTGGGAAATTGGATCAAGTTGCAAGCACATGAAAATATTAGAGTTTTTATACTTAAAATGTACAACATAAATAGTCATAAACAACCATCAAAATAAGTACATAACACAACAAAATGATAAAGGAGTTCACCCCTCTCTTGGGCTACATCTCTTGGTCCAACTTTTAATGGATCATTTTCATTATATGATCAAAGTGTTAAAAATAGTTCTTTACAATGATCAGAATGAAAAATAGATGACTCCAATGGCTCCAAAATGTCCAAAAACCCCTAGCTAGGCTATTTTTGCACTTGGTTTGGCCAAAAATTGAAGAAAATACCCTTCGTTGAAGTTTTCCCCAATAACTTGTTGTCTTTGCTCACCAATATGCACCCACTGTGCCAAAAGCTGGTCTTTGCATAACCAAACCTAGCTCTGAGTGTGTTTCCGGATCATGGGTGGATTTTTTGCACCGTTAGAATGGCTAGCACCTTTCCCAATGAAGATCTCGATCGCATGGCCCCATGTGGCCAAAGTCTGGCGCTAATTTTCTGGACCTGTTGGCTAATTCCCTTTCGATTTTGTGCTATGGGTCATATAGGAAGAGGTGATGTATGTGACCATAGCTCCGACCCTTTTTCCAACCAACGAAACCATCATTCAAATTTAAATAGAATTTATGAACTATATGGTTAAGAACTAATGGTAGGCGAGCTGGTGTCCCGACCTACCTGAAGTCTTGCCCACGCTCGAAGATTGCAGGTTCGATACTAGTGGAGTCCAAACCAAAATTTTATATAACAAGGGGGTGCCACATGGCACCCAAACATTTGTCCACACACATTCCATGTGTCGACCAAGGATTGGTCCACTTCACCACCTACCCAGTCACTATGCCTTGTCAACAACCCTGCCACGTCAATTGTATGGTCATACAGACTGTACATTCAGCTGCCACGTGGCCTGTATGGACTGTACAGACTATACAGTCAACAAATATTGTCTGTTGGAAAAGCAGACAAAACACAATAACTTCCTCATACGAACTTCGTTTGAGCCTGATCAAGTTGTGTTGGGATCGTGAGGACTAGATCTACGCAATGAAACCATTTTCGAGCAATTTAGAACATTTTGATTTTTGAGCATTTTTTGATCCCCTCGATCACTCTCCCCATTGGGAAGTTTTTGGACCTCCAAAAGACTATTTCAGTCAATCTGTAGATGAGGGTTCCCTCACCTTTCCAACCTCAATCCATTTAGCTTTGCTTGGATTTGTGCCTTTGAGACCAACACGAACGTACTCCACATTCCCTCATTTTGAAGTTCTTATCTTTCTGTCAAGGATTGTATCCTCATGCAATTCTGAAAGATATTCTGGCGAGAAGTCATCTATTGAAGGAATCTAAATATGCTCTCCTTGATTATCAATCAAAGGAGGCTCATACAATCTCAAATTCTCAACATTAACAACTGCATACATTTTCATATAAGGAGGCAAATCCAAATGGAAGGCATTGTTACCAATTTTTTCAAGAATGTTAAAAGGTCCATATCTAATTGGTTTCAAGATTTTACCTTCTCATTTAATCCTATCTTTGCTAATGTAAATCCAAACTTCATCTCCAAATTGGAAATTGTGATCAACACGTTGCTTGTCATGTCTTGTCTTGTACTTGGCTTGGCTCTTTTCCAATTGTTCCTGTACCATTTGATGCACCAATTGAATTTGTTCAATGAACTGCTTTGCTCTATCAATGTCCTAATGACCATCAATAGCAATATCCTTCCCAGAGATAAAATCTAAAGGATATTTTGGAAAATAACCTAAACATGCCTCAAATGGAGATGTTTGAGTCGATGAATTTTTAGCCCGATTATAAGCATGTTGAATGTAGTGTAGGTGTTCATCCCAAAGCTTAGGATGTTTGCTGCAATAACCACGAAGAAAATGTTGTTGAAGGAAAATCCCCCTGCGGACAGGTAGATCTCCTCTTGAGAGCTAGACTCTTAACTCTTAAGACAAAAGATGCTTATCATGGACACTGATTTCCTTTTAGATCTAGATAAACTAATGCATGAGGAGGAAGGAGAAAATAAGTACCTTTTTACCGGAGTTTGTCCCTACGCAGTCCGAGTTGAGCTCTAATCTTAAACTCCTCGATAAGCCCTATAGACAAACAAAAGTACAAAAAAACTTCCTACTCTACTGAGATTAGCTCGAAATAGACCTATCTATTAGAGACAAATTCATGAGAGATCAAACACAGATTTGAAAGAAACAGGCCAAGCATATTATATTAAAGAGAACAACAACGAAGAATGCTTACATCCATAGATGTGAGTGTAGCAGCTTCGTCAAGCCTTCCTCATCCGAAACCTTGCTCAAATAGTCCACACACAGAATACTGGTGTTCCGAAAGACATCTTCTTCATGAGATCATAGGTTAGATGCTTCACAATTCTTTCCATCCCTTTCACCATGAGAAGGCCTATTTAAATAGGCTTGGAGAGGGCCAACCACTTGAGATATCTTTGGGGTAAGTTGAGGATTTTCCTCCTTCAGTTATGGATCTTCCCCAAGATCATGGCTTGAACAAAGATTCGAATCCAACTACCTTTAGAGATTGAAGGGATCTTTCCCTCACTCTTCTCAACAAACCAATTTTCACTCAGAATAGGTAGCGCTCCTCCAAAAGGGGCATCAGATCGTTATAGTGCTCCCCAAGAGAAGGAAAGCAAGCATTGGTGTTATAGGACTCCCCCAAAAGGGTGGACAGAGTGTTATAGTGCCCCCTGACAGTGTATAGGGGAGCGCTCCTCCTTGAAACTCAATTTTTAGTGGTTCTTTCAAATGGCAAGAGGTTCATAAAGTCTGTTAACCTATTCCTCTTCTTCCAAATCAATTGTTTGAGGTGTTTCAAGTGTCTTTCCAATGTCGTTATAGGCATGACATAGGCATTATGGCAGTATGCTTTTTCTAACACTTGAGACACTTGTGGCCAAAATGTGACACTCGCGACACTTGTAATGACGACACTTGCAACACTACCGAAGTGAGTAATTTTGATGTGTAACAGATTGCCCCCCAAAGTATGAAGTTAGAAGATGAGAACTGATAACTGAAATACTTTGCAGACTTTCAAGCAAGGGTATGGACTCAGAGAACCTGACAGAAGCTGCACACAACCATAAAACAAATGTTAAGACATGCTTCAACCCAAGGCAGGCATACCTATGCTTGAGTGATAGAGACTTTCAAGGTATGGCCGCCATAAATACACTGCGGATCCATAATTATATTGATAAAAGGTATAGCCACTGAAGATACACTGTGGATCTATACCCCCATGACCTGAACTGGCCGTATCCACAAAGAATACACAGTGGATCTACGAGATGACAAGACATAGCCACGACCAATACAAAGTGGATCTATGTGATAGTATATGTGTCATTGTTCAAAAGAAACTTTGTTGCAACCTGGGCAAAGTACATATCAGAGTGATCACTCAACCCAGGGTCTTCTTACTGATCCCGATGTAGTACGAATCTAACCATATGAATAGATGTTCTGATGTCAAACATGGCAGAAACCACTTGATTACCGGTCAATGATGTAAACCGTTAACAAGCGCGAGGGAAATAACCATTGATGTCAATGATTACCAAGGTACTCTAGTACATTCCAATGAATGTGAATGGATGAACTAAAGTTGAACATCAGTGGAATCATCCGATCAGAGGTCAATGATTTAAACCCACTGTCAAACGTGAGGAGGCCTTCCATTGAGGCATGCAGGTCCCAAAGTACTAATTGGTTTCTAAGTCTAGTTCCTGGATATATGTTGAAGTCGACAAGAATAGACTCGTTGAAGGAGGGCCTTGATGTATCCCCCATCAACGACATGAAACGGACATAGAGATGTAATTGGTATATCAAATGAACATGTACTGACACGGGTATTGAAAAAAGATATTTGTGATGGTTGACTCTCGAGGCGGATACTTCCCTTGAACACTGAGGCACAACAACAGAAACATGACATGGACCAAAACACGATGATGCAGTGGATACTGTGACTTTCGTCGGGTGACCCAAAGGAGTAAGAAAAACTCAGAGGATTGGTTCAGTGCAAAGGTTCAGCATATTAAGATGTGCACAAAGACAAAATGTCGTGTTCAAGGGCAACTCTAAAAGTTACTTGGTAATGTTCTCAAAAACTGCTTGGCTTGCTTCCTTCAATTTTTCCCCCATCTAGATAGACGAGTGCCTCTTTTTAATTTAACGAGCCCGAGGAGGGTAACACATGCTCGATATAACTCACCTTCGGTAAGTTCTTCTTCCTTTGTTTAACGAACTGGAAGAAGTAAGGGTTCGATCCCGTATGGGCCTGTCGATGTTTGTTTAACGAGTCCAAAGATAGAAAACTTTAAGGTTTTTCATGATTATAGAGTCTGGAAAAACACTTAAAATAGAGCTCTCTCAGTTCCTTTTTTGTAAAGTAGTCTGATGAGACCGAAAAAGAGATAAACTATCACTCAACAGATGTTTTCTTCAAATACTTTAACGGGCGTGAAGAGAACAAGGTCGCTCGGCAATCTTTTCATGTTTAGAGAGTCTAAAAAGAACTTAAAGATGACTCCAATGTTGTCCTTTTTCGTAATGTTAGTCTCGCGAGGCCGAAAAAGAGATAAATTACCACTCGAAAGACGCCCTTTCAACTAGTGTGAAAGGAAGCAAGATCACTCGACAATCTTTTCATGTTTAGAGAGTCTGAAAAGAGATTAAAGGAGACTCCAGGGGGTTCCTTTTTCGTGTATCCATACAGGTCCGAAAAAGAGATAAAAGTCTACCCGGATGCGTTCTCATGTATTTACGAGCACGAGAAAGAACAAAGACTAAGCTCGATATGCCCCTAGCTTGAAAAGCTAGTGGCTTAACTCCAGAATGAGCATCAAAGGCTGGAGACATGCCCTTCAAGCTTCAAGTCATTCACCGACTTTGAGGTTGTCACCAATTTCACTAATAGATGAGAAAAAGGAGAAGGGTGGATGAAAAGAAGGTTTAATAGAGGTGACTATTTCATTTTTTAACGAGCTTGACAAAGAAAAGAACTATGCTCAGGGCCTCTGTTTCATTTTTTAACGAGCTTGCTACAGAGAAGAGAAACTATGCTCGTGGCCTCTGTTTCATTTTTAACGAGCTTGCCACAGAGAAGAAAAACTATGCTCGTTACCTCTGTTTCATTTTTTAACGAGCTTTCTACAGAGAGGAAGAAACTATGCTCATAGCCTCTATTTCATTTTTTAACGAGATTTCCACAGAGAAGAGAAACTATGCTCGTTATTGCCTCTTGATCATGGCTTCCAAGAGAATAACGCTCTGGAAGGATACCATGTCAAGGGAAAAACTTGGTCATGGCTTCCAGGATATCTTCGCTGGATGGAAGAAAATCACTCAAGAAGGAACACATGTCGCGGGTCACGATAGGAGTAAGGAGATCAGGCTCCAATAACCCTACCAAAGAAATCACCATGTCAACTATTGGATCTAAATCATCGAAATTCGAAGGCATGGGAGACGATGGAAAATCAACATCAGGAAGGGAGACAGAGTGTATATCTTCCCGAATTTCTTCACGAGGGGGAAGAAAAGAGGATCGGTGACGGTTATTATCCTGAGGTAAATTGTCAATCCGAAGCATTTCTGGAATAGATTCATCCAAAGGAAAAATTTAGGAAATGCAGTCGATTGTAGATGACAAGGAACTCAATCGGGATTGCATCAAAGAACCATCAGGTGCCAATAGATGTTGGTCATCTAACAAGGGAGAAGCGGATTGGATAGAAACGTATGATGGTTCGGCTGGACCAAGTGGCACGGTGTCACCTAGTGCATCGAATTCCAATGGACAAGGTACAATCCAAGGGTCATATGATTCCAAATATTGATAAGCTGCGGTCGAAATCATATCGACGGTGGAAATATGATGTGTAGTAGGTGGAAGTGGTGTAGGAAAGGTACCCTTGAGGCTAGAATATTTTAGTAAGCCAACACCAATGCTTTCATACGTGATCTTGTGGTCTCCTAAGAAAGGAATACTGTTGGTGGTGGGAGCGCGAGCATCGGTCGTGCAAAAATCCAATTGATCAACAGTGACAATTTTTCCCTGATGAGAAAATTGGACACATCAAAAAAATGACGAGGCAACGGTAGTCATAGCATAAAACCAACTTCTTCCAAGTAACAAGTTGTAATCGAGGGGAGCATCGACCACCTCGACATCAACAGTAACATTTTTTCCACCCAATTGGATGGGCAGGGACTGTAAAATCCCATGGGGATGAAAACCTTGCCCATCGAAGGCGCGTAACATCGTTGGGGATTTGTTGAGTGCGGGTGATTTTAAACCTTTCCAACACGCCAAAGACATGACACAAGTCGAGGCTCCCTCATCCAGAATAGTTCGGTGTATTTGTTGATTGTGAACAACAACATCAACTTGGAAAGCAAGTTGGTGAGAGAGTCGAGACGCATAATTGTCTAAGTTAAACATGATATGGTTGGACGACTCAGGATCAACAATGCCAATAGTGTCCAAGAGCGTTCTACGTTGACTAGGGCAATGTTGTAGAACTTCTAACGCCAACATAGCACATGGTGCTTGAGCCAAATCTTCAACAATGTTGTAGTTCTGGGTGGCACATGAACTAGGATTAAAGGTAGCTTTGCAGATAGTGATCTTAGGAGGGTGTAAGATAGAGCCGAACGCAGGTTTCTCCATCTGAAGTGGTCCAGACGGAGGATTAACCGATGGAAGACTAACAGAGGATGATGATGGATCCGGTAAAGTACTGGTATCGTTAATGTCTTTTCCTTTGTCAGGGTTACCTGGTGTGTCGTACGTCTTAGAGAAAGTGGTCAAATTAATCCCATTAAACATATAAATATATGCACTCGACGAGGCCTCATCATTAGGATGGCTAGAACTTCCCCCAGGAGAGGGGGTTTCAGCAACCATGGATTGCTGCTATGGAAAAGGCTAAGTAAGCACAGCGGGTTGTGAATTTCCTTGGAAAATTTTGGCCACTTCATTGCGAAGTGGACAGTCTCAAGTGTAGTGATCGTCACCACAAATGATACACGGGAATTTCAGTTTCCGTTGTGTTTGCTTTTCGGTAGCAGGTGTTTGATTTTTTGGTTGTTCGTTGTTATTTTTTGATTTATTCTTTGTCTTCTTCTTACCTCCAGATTGTTGTGAAGGGGCAGATTGAACTGCATTCACCTCATGGATCTTAGTTTGGGGGGAGGTAGAGGAGACTGTGGTCGATTGGGAAAAAGATTGAGCTTTGACGGAACCGATAACACCATCTGCATGAGATGAGGATGATGGCTTAGATGGATCGATATTAGTTCGAGCAGCATTCAGAAGCAAATCATACAAAGTACCAGATTGGGAATAAACCAAATCTAAATACTGAGCCCGAGCGATGGCTTGTTCCTCTGTGACCGCGCCACCCATAGCGACATCGCGAGTGATCGAGGGTAAGAGTGATTTAGTAAACCATTCCACCAATAATATGTTAGGAATGATTACCTTGATCATCCTTCGTCGTCGCCTCCACTCATGAATATGGTCAGAGATATGCACAGAGTTAGTTTGACGAAGGGAGGTCAAGAGTTCAGTACCCGTCTTGTAGTGAATAGGCAGTTGAAAGTGCGTGAGGAAAGACATGGCAAGGGAATTGAAATCATGAAAAGAAGCACGTGGTAGTTCAATATACCACTTTGTTGCCAAGCCGGTAAGTGTTCGTTGGAAAATACGCAAACGTACGGAATCATCCATGAGGGAGTTTGATGAACACCACAAATGGAAATTCATCACATGGTTGTTTGGATCCTCACCAGATTTTCTGTCAAATTTCAGAATATCAGAAGGAAGTTTAGCTAGAATGACTGGCCAAACTGGTGAATGAAAAATAGGATCATTAGTTAACCAAGACAAGTCTGGGAGATCCAGAGTCCCAAGGAAAGGTAGATGTCGGTTAATTTATAGATGATACTGGTGTGGCATAGGAACACCAGTAGGACCATAAACTGGGTTAGGTGGATAGTTGTAAGCAGTAGGTCCTCCTACATACGGTTGTTGTTGGCCAAGATAAGCATGATTCGATGGTGGATGAGAAACTTTTGTATAACCCGGTGGGTTCTGAGCATTATAGGTCGGGTGATTTGCTTGCCCATGAGGAGGATAAACATTTTTCCCTTGAGAATGGTAAGGACTAAATCCCAGAGGTGGATATACATTAGACCCATGAGGAGGATAAGATTGTGGTCCCGGAGAAATCCAGGTGGTGTTTGGGATGCCGCCCAGATAAGATTGCCCGTAAGATGTTCCAGAAGGAACAGGATTTGATACCCCTCCTAGTGGATTATGAGATGAGTGCCCCCCAATGTGGGGTTGAATAAAAGTGCCTCCTGAAGATACTCCCCAGGATTGTGAAGGGTTTCCATCAAACGAAGGTTTCCCCCCTGCCAGCGGTGGATTAACGACCGGAGAATGACTGGAAAACAGAGGTTGCCCTCTAGGAGGAGCATGAAAATGGGGCTGTCCCCCGGGAAGGGTAGGCCCACCATGGAAAGGTAGTCCTCCAAGAGGGAAAGGTTCGTTAGATGGTGGTTTCCCTCCAACCGGTTGTGTTTGGCCAGCAGGGGTTTACATTCTCGGGTGAGAAGATGTCTCAGCGGGATCGTGTGGAACATGTAGAGCTCTAGAGTAAAAGCTTGTAGAAACGGGGGTAGAGATTGAAGTGCCTTGGGGATGAGTAGAGGTGATGAGTCCAGCATTAGGATGGACTTGTGATGGTGTAAAAGTAGGGTTAATAACCTGATCGAATGGTTGATTCATGGTTTGACCGGATGGTCCTGTTTCACTAGGAGGGTCATGAGGATGAAAGGGTTGACAAAAGGATTCGAAATTTTCATAGAGATCGTGTCTCGATGAAGTCCTCCATACAGAACGAGCAGGTGTGGGATTGGTATCTACTATGGTGCTAGGACGAACAGGAGTCCTATACTCATCACTAAAGATTGGTTCTATGGATCCCATATATGTTTTGGTAAAAATCCTCTCCGGTAATCATGGGACCTCTTCGTCTATGGCGTTCCCAAGAGAGTTTAAACGAACCAAAAGTGGTTCGAGAGGGGTTACCGACACAGATGTAGTGGGATTCTCAACCGTAACCAAAGCGCCTTCTGAGTTATCTAACGAAGGAGAAATAATACTGCCAGCGTCGGATTGATTGTCTACCTCTCTATGGTAGTTTTCTTCTAGAGGGTTAGGAGGTAAGGGTTGATAGCCTTCCAAAGGCATCCCTTGCATCCTACATGATTGGCAAAGACATTTATCGTCTACAGGCTCAATTGTGGAGAATAATAGAACACATTGAAAATCTAGGGCCAACTAACAAAAATAAATAGCATATGCTAATAAAATCTAGGAATCATCCAAGCAAACAAAAATTCTCTCAATGACCGTACTAGTTGGTGATGAAATAACGTCGCGTGATCAGGTCGAGAAGGGGCTAGGATATGGTGGAATAGTTACAATGGTGACCTACTTAACGGACTTTCACCTTGGTGCAAGCTTCCACGCAGTAATTTTGGATTTACCCTCCAAGGAGCCCGAGTGAGTTTGACCAATGTCTATTCCAGGTACAGTGAGACTTCCCTTCACCGTTGCCTTGTGTAAGTACCTAAATATTATGGCAACTTAAGACACCAATTCACAGTGAGTCCCTTGGCAGGTACAGTTGACAGTCCGATCCGAAATGTATGGGCAAGATAACAAGTCTGAAATCAACCCGTGAGGCTCCCAAACATAATCGTGGGTATACCTTCAAGTGACCCCCAATATACAATCCGACCACTACAAATAGTTGAACCACAGAGGGATAATCTCCATAATTCGCCCAAATGCGACCTCGTGCGTAACCCCTGTGTGAGAGGGGGATCCCATAAAACCAATACGACAATTGGATTTGACTCTCCCTAGCTCAGGATGCTAATGTTTGTTTTGAAAACTTTGGAGAGTTGTACTCACAGCCTAATCCAAAGTGCTAGCCCTAGTCTACTGTTGGTGGAAGATCCTAAAAACAAAAAATGTTCTAGATAATTTTTAATTAGCGTTCATTTTACAGTTGTTCTTTACTCAAAGGGTGTATGAAAGTGAAACTGATGGAATGATGACTCAATTCCCAAAAAGATGCATAAAAAAAGATAAGAAATCGTTTCTTTTCAATGAACGCCTATTTAAGGGAAAGAGAAAGAGTCGTTTTCACTATCAAACACTAATATGGAATGTCCTCAATCAATTTGTTCTCAATCAAATTCAATGTAATGATGAAACATTTCAGAAATGCCTTCTAATATGAAAACCAATCACTAAGATGTATCTTTTTCGTTTGTACGCGAATGATGATTAATTCAATGCAAAAACTTCTCCTGCCAACTACCCTTTCAGATCAAGCAGATTCGGACAAGCATAAGAAGGTTTGGGTTCAAATTCAAATTTTGCTCAAAAATTCAAAGTGCTTGGAATCACTTCAAATCGAACGGGAGAGTAGGCCTCGTCGTTACGAACCCAACGCAACTCATTTGGGTTCAAACAGACGTCGGGAACAAGAGATATCGTGTTCTGTTCCAAATGAAAAACAAGCAAAAAAAGGGATGCTGACTGTACAGTCTGTACAGTCCATACGGACGTTGACATGGCAGGTCGTACGACATGTAGCAGGAAACTATTTATATAGTTGGCAGGTGACATGGCTTGTTTGTAGTGAATGGAATGGCGACACATGGCCAATCAATGGCTGCCACATGTCCCCTATATATTGGTTTAAAATTTATTTGGAGTCCACCGGATTTGACCCCGTGACCTCCACCCGCGTGCAAAGCTTTGGCAAAGAACACCAACCAACGTGCCACCATAGTGTTTCTTAACACTATACGGTGCAGATTCTATTTGAATTCAAATGTTGTAAGTTTGGGTGGGGGGTCGGGCTAGGGCCTAGCCCTAGCCCGTGGTTATGTTATATTGTAATATGGCCATGGTTTAAACCTTTGCGCGCACATTCAAACTAAACCCTGGTCGTATGTGTTGTAATATGACCACGGTCACGCGTATGTCTTTTAACATAGCCCTTTTAATATATAGCCCGGTCACATGTGTTTTGCATAGAACCACCGGCACGCCGACCGTTGTCATGTGGTTTGGACTCGACCCTTTTTTATATGTTCGCGAGGTCATATGGTGGCTATGTGCCCGTGGGCCTTGGACAGTTAAGGGCCAATGTGTAACCGTTCGACAGTTTGTACCGATCATGCGGTTGCACCTGGTGCTAAGTTTTTATGCTTAAATATGTGTGTGGGCTAGGTTGAGCCAACAAGGGTGTGTTTTGTAGATGCAGAGACAGCAAGCTTGAAGGGGGGACTTCCAGGAAGCCTATCTTCTTCAATTTTTGGCCAAACGAGGTGCCGAAAAATCTCAGCTAGGGGTTTTTGGACGTTCTGAATCCATTGGAACAGCCTATTTGGAATTTTGAGCATTGTAAATCACATTTTGGAGAACTTTGAGCAAATAATACAAATGATCCATTGGAAGCTGGACCAGGAGATGTAGCCCAAGAGAGGGGTGAACTCCTTTATCATTTGTTGTGTTATGTGTTTTTTGTTCACTATTTTTTCTACTGTTTATATGCATATTGAATGAGTAAATCCTATTAAAGTTGTGTTGCAAAGTTGATCCATTTGCATTTTAACACATAAAATTTAACTTGCAAATATTTTCAAGAATACAAGTCTTCTTCATTTTTAGATCAGCCCCTAGGCAGGTACAGTCGACAGTCCGATCCGAAATGTATGGGCAGGATAACAAGTCCGAAATCAACCCGAGAGTCTCCCACACATAATCGTGAGTATACCTTCAAGTGACCCCCAATATACGATTCAACCACTATAAACAGTTGAACCACGGAGGGATAATCTCCATAATTCGCCCGAATGCAACCTCGTGCATAACCCCTGTGTGAGAGGGGGATCCCAGAAAACCAATACAACAATTGGATTTGACTCTCCCTATTTCAGGATGCTACTGTTTGTTTTGAAAACTTTGAAGAGTTGTACTCACAGCCTAATCCAAAGTGCTAGCCCTAGTCTACTGTTGGTGGAAGATCCTAAAAACAAAAAATGTTCTAGATAATTTTTAATTAGCATTCGTTTTACAGTTGTTCTTTACTCAAAGGGTGTATGAAAGTGAAACTGATGGAATGATGACTCAATTCCCAAAAGATGCATAAAATATGATAAGAAATCATTTCTTTTCAATGAATGCCTATTTAAGGGAAAGAGAAAGAGTCATTTTCACTATCAAACACTAATATGGAATGTCCTCAATCAATTTGTTCTCAATCGAATTCAATGTAATGCTGAAACATTTCAAAAATGCCTTCTAATATGAAAACCAATCACTAAGATGTATCTTTGTCGTTTGTATGCTAATGATGATTAATTCAATGCAAAAACTTCTCCTGCCAACTACTCTTTCAGATCAAGGAGATTCGGACAAGCATAAGCAGGTTTCGCACAAGCAACACACCCTCTTGCTATGATTGAAACAAGAAGCAAAAGAAAACAAAAGATAACAAAGAAAATCAAACAATTCGCACAAAAGACAGATGTTTAAGAACAATGACCTCAAAAAACCAAATGAGATGATTCACAGATTTTTGTTGCCCTTCACCAGAGTTCCCGCTCAATCGGACAAGAGAGAAGAAAGCAGTGGATTGATTCCAACTTCTCAACAACAAAAAAACTCAAAATAAATAAGAAGGCCACAAAATTTGAACAACAAAGTTCTTATTTCTCAAAAAGAAGGATATCAAAGGTCAATAGGAAGAAGCATTGAATCACAAAGAAACTCAACAAGTGAAAAAACAGAGACTAGTCTTCAGAAAAGACAATTCTGGAAAGGTTTTTTTGCAAAGGGAGGTTGGCGCTCTGGTGTAACAGACACCAAAGCATTATAACGCTCTGTCTAAGGCCTTCAGGGAGCATTGGCGCTCTGATAACAAGGTAGGGGAGCGCCAGGCTTCCACAGCTCACAAAATTGTCAAAAAAACCCAAAATTTCAGTAAAACTTTGGCAATCAAGATGAATGTGATGGTGTAAGGAGTCAATCAGCATATGAAATAAAACATATGGGGTGAAAAAGGTCTAAAAAGAAAAAAGGGTAAGACAAGGTCTGTGAGGAAAACCAAAACTGAAAGTTTTGATTCAATCCCCAGTGGAGTCACCAATTTCTGTTGAAGGAAAATCTCCCTGCGGACAGGTAGATCTCCTCTTGAGAGCTAGACTCTTAACTCTTAAGACAGAAGATGCTTATCATGGACACTTCCTTCCTTTTATATCTAGATAAAATAATGCGTGAGGAGGAAGGAGAAAAGAAGTACCTTTTTACCAGAGTTTGTCCCTGCACAGTCTGAGTTGAGCTCTAATCTTCAACTCCTCAATAAGCCCTGTCGACAAACAAAAGTACAAACAACTTCCTACTCTACTAAGATTATCTCTAAATAGACCTATCTATTAAAGACAAATTCATGTGAGATCAAACACAGATTTGAAAGAAACATGCCAAGCATATTATATTAAAGAGAACAACAATGAAGAATGCTTACAGCCATAGATGTGAGTGTAGCAGCTTCGTCAAGCCTTCCTCATCTGAACCCTCACTCAAACAGTCCACACATAGAATATTGATGTTCCGAAAGACACCTTATTCACGAGATCATAGGTTAGATGCTTCACAATTCTTTCCATCCCTTTCACCATGAGAAGGCCTATTTAAATAGGCTTGGAGAGGGCCAACCACTTGAGATATCTTTGGGGTAAGTTGAGGATTTTCCTCCTTCAGTTATGGATCTTCCCCAAGATCATGGCTTGACCAAGGATTCGAATCCAACTACCTTCAGAGATTGAAGGAATATTTCCCTCATTCTTCTCAACAAACCAATTTTCACTCAGAATAGGTAGCGCTCCTCCAAAAGGGGCATCAGAGCGTTATAGTGCTCCCCAAGAGAAGGAAAGCAAGCGATGGTGTTATTGTGCTCCCCCAAAAGGGTGGACAGAGTGTTATAACGCCCCCTGATAGTGTATAGGGGAGCACTCCTCCCTGAAACTCAATTTTTAGTGGTTCTTTCAAATGGCAAGAGATTCATAAAGTCTGTTAACCTATTCCTCTTCTTCCAAATCAATTGTTTGAAGTGTTTCAAGTGTCTTTCTGATGTCATTATAGGCACGACATAGGCATTATGGCAGTATTCTTTTTCTGACACTTGCGACACTACCGAAGTGAGTAATTTTGATGTGTAACAGATGTACTACTGTTCTATTCACCACTTCTGTTTGACCATCAATTTGTGGATGAAATGTTGTGCTCTTTTTCAACTTAGTGTCCATGAGTGCCCATAAGCTTGACCAAAAGTTCCCAATAAATCGAAAATCTCGATAAAAAATAATGGATTTGAGCAACCCAAAATGTACCCATACATGTTGAAAGAACATTTGTGTCGTTTTTTCAACTATAACCAGCGTCTTACAAGGCATC
>ML811625.1:47299-66153 GCA_009831015.1 Picea engelmannii | reverse complement strand
TTTGAATGTGTTGGAAACCCTGATAAAATTTCTATTCATACAAATTTCATGTTTGTTGTAGGCATTTCTTGTTTGTTGTAGGTGTTTCCTTGTTCAGACAAATTTGCTCTTTGTTGTAGGTGTTTCCTGTTTGATACTTTTGAGTGAATGGTTTGTATCAGTTCCTACAAAACATCACGGGGGAATTCAAACGAAATGAAAAGTAACATAAGTGATATTGTAACACACATGTTTCCCCCAGTATGTAATATAAGTATTATCATGACCAATGGATATGTTAGGTGATCATGGGAAGATAATGGACCTTGATTTATTTTGTAATATGCATATTTGATTTTACTACAATACGAAAATGTTGAACTACTGTTGAAGGGATGGCCTTCACAGGTTACGATGTCATGAGAGGAATGGTGTAAGAGGGAAGCAATTACTAGTTGAAATGACCCTAACAGGAAGTACCCTCTCAAATTAAAAACAATGCAGACCCTGAACTATCCTTTGCCCAGAAACTTGATTACTAGTCAAGCTGGTAGTTGGGTAGTCTCTGTTGGTTGTGGACCCTGATTATCTTCCTAATTCAGAGGTCTTTTTTTTTCAGCCGTGTTTATACCCCATGAAGACTTTACACCCTGGAAGAATATACACTACTCCACGCGGGGGAGTGCAGAGGGGGGTTACCCCCTCTGCGGGGTCCAGGGGAAAGCGGGCCCCTGACGGGGGTTTGGGGGTGAATCCCCCGAAGGAAAAATTGTCTTGTAAATGTATATTGTAATTTCATTATAAATCTGTACCATTCATTATAAGGTCGTAGATATGATGGTAGAATTTATGTCAGGATTTCTTCCCTAGAAGGAAACCCTCTTTTATGAGGGAAATGTATTGCGGTTATGTATCATTGCGAATATTGTATTCTGAGTGAGGAGACTGTGAGAGAAAGAAAAGGAAGTTACAGCAAGTGTGTTATAGGTTGTATCCCTTCATTTGTTGGATAATAATAAAGGAAGGACCTGGAAATTTCTCTAGTGGACGTAGCCCACACTGGGTGAACCATGTATATCTATGTTTCTATCTTATTGTGTATCTTCTATGTTTTATTTCCGTATTTGTTTTATTTTATTGCTCTGCGACCCTATTTTTCTAATAGTCTCCTTGAGAATTAAGGAAGGATGGGAAGAGTACCATCAGGAAGCTTCTGACATGAACCACGAGGTCTTGGGGAAGAATACATGAAAAGAGGAGGAGGACAGATAGAGAAGGGGGGACGCACACAGATGGGCATGGACCATGAGCGTTGGAATTAGACAGAGGGAGATCTCTCGTTCATGTCACAAGGAAGAGAAGAATTAACAGACACTCCCTAAAAAATCTTGTAGAAATCCTCTTATGGCATCGTACATTGGCTCGAGGGTGGTTGGTTGTAGTAGAACTTAGCACAATATTGCCTATGGTTGGGTGGAGATTGGTTCACCCTTTAGTAGTGGCCAACGTATCTCAAAAATTGTAGATAAGTAACATGTTCTGTTTCTGTGTATTGATTTGAATGCATGAATGGTTAAATGGGAAATATGATGATTTTGGATATAAATGTCTGACCTATAAACTTGATTGTGAAATTATAGAGATGGTCCTATGTTTGCATAAATTATACATATGCATAAGAAGTCTCGTATTTGTGAATTCAGACAGTCTCTCTTTTCTTAGTGAAATAACTACAAATATATGTTTACGTAAAGATTGTGAGATTGGTAAATGTGGAAAGGATATGAACTTATACAGTCATTCGAGTAGGTAAATAACTTGAATCTCTGAAATAACTCAAGTAGAGAGACACCATGCCTAATGTATCTTTCTCATATGATATATCTCGGTGTGTATACCTGTACATCATGGTGTTGGAACACCTGAAACCAATAAGTCTTCGAAAATGGGGTGATATAAAGGGACCGTGGGAAATCCATGGAGTGCCTTGGACAAGCACAAGCATCCTTGAGATTTGATAATACTTGTAAAGGACTCAGAGAAAGACTTGTGTGAAAGTGGCTAAGTATTAATTCGACCGTTAAGCCAGTAGAAAACCCTAATTCACTTCGGAGGATCGTGGCCATTGATTTGGCACGACGGTTAAATCTGGGCCTTCTGTTGAAGCAAGGGTAACATTTGATCTTGACCATCGATCTAGTGGAATGGTGAGATCCTAACCCTCCATTGGAGTTGGATATTAAGCCTATGGAGTAGGCACCCTAAAATCAACGATGGTCATTGATCTATCTGAGGGTGTCCATGGAAGATTATGGACCATTAGATCCATCATGGTGAACGCGTTTGGAGTTCCATGGTCAGAATGACACTGGATGTCAAAGTGGAGGCATTCCAAAAAGGGGATTCCAAGGGATGATCTAGGTCGTCCATCCAAGAAAAACCCATGATTAATCTCCTTTGTAGATCATTGTGGCTCACGTTTAAAGAGAATATGAGAAGAGGTGATGTCAAAATGACGTGTCATGCTGATCAGGACTGTCAACATGTCCAAAAGGAACATGTGTCATCCTATGAGTTGACAGAAATACCAAGGGAGAGTTTCTGTCAGATCATACCCTAGTGCAGGTGTCGTCAAACCTAAACTGTCAGATCCATAAGATAGGAAATATTGACAGTCCTTCGAAGGAGGCCAGTCAGAGTGATCACAAATACCAAAAAGGCTTGACTTTGAGGGGATTACTCTAAGGCTTAATTTGAGTCCTTGATAAGAGAGCAACCATGATGCATGTTACCTGTTGATATGGCATGGGCCTCATCATCCCCTTGGTGAGTTTTGATGAAAAATAAGTGACGTCGGGATGATAGAGGTGTTATCTTGGTGGCTATTATGGCACAAGCAGGACATGTGTCATCACCTGAACGGGTAATCCAAGTGATTATGTGATGACGTGTATGCCACGTCAAGACCACGTGGAGGACCATATGTCAAACTACGGTCATACCATGTGATCTGGATTTTATGAGCAGAACGAAATGAATACAGATTATTAATAGATTCTTAACACAAAATAACAGAGATACAGTAAAACCGGTTTTCTATTCAATAATGAAATAAGTTGAAACTGTAAAATGCAGCGGAAACAAGCTTGCTGGAATGGTGGCGGCTTATCTCTGATAAGAGATGTGACGGTTGTGCTCATTCGCAAGAAGATGATTACAATGAGGATTTGAAGGCCTTTTACAATAAACAGGGATGCCAAAAACCCTAGACATCCAAAAACCTAACCCTAGGAGATGAATCACCAAAAGTCATGTGGGCCTCGTTTGGGTAAGTTAGTACATTAACTTCCTGGGGTCGTAACTTTTGCATACGATCTCTGTTTTAGGCGTATGATAGCCCCTTGGAAAGGTATCTTCGAGGAGATTCATTTTGGGGCCTCAATCATTCCTTTGGCCATCATTGAGTTGGAATGATCCTAAAAAACCTTCATTTAGGCCCTCAAAATGGCCCCAAAAGTGAAAACCGCTAAAAATAGTAAATTGCCAAAAAACTATTTTGAGCCAGTTGGAAAAGGTGGGTGGCCACCGATATCCATCTGGATCAATTCTCTCTCCTTAGGAAGCAATGGTATCCATTCTGTTGAGTTCCCCCATCAGATGAGGAAATTTTTGTTGAATTTGGCCCCGGGTGAGCCACTTGCCTTGGTGCAGGAGTTGTCCTACTTTGACGACTCGATAAAGCTGGATCCTTTGTTGTCGAGTTCCCTTGATCTGTTTGTCCACAATCTAATCGTTGGATGCATGTTGGATGCAGTTGGGGTTGAGCTATGTTGGTGTCATTTGTTCTGCTACGTCTGAGGTGTCCAATAATGGTGGGAAATAAGGGCGAAGGAGATCCACGTTCAACACTGGGTGTAGGCCAAGGAAACGAGGAATGTTGAGCTCAAAAGATTTATCCCCCATGGCCTTAGTGATGGTGTACAACCCATAACTGAGTGGGTGAAGCTTTTGATGGGGTCTTATAAGGCGTTCTTTCTACAAGTGATACCAAACTTTGTCTCCCGCCTGAAACTTATGTGGCACCCGATATTGATCATGGCGTTGTTTGTACTTGTCATTGGACTTCTGTAGGATATCCTAAACCTGTTGGCAGATGTGTTGGATCCTCTCAATGAACCGGGTGGCTTTTTCAGCTTCAGTTGGAACAGGAGATGAGTCGGTCAAGGTGACCGCGAGGTGAATTTCAACATCTATGGGACCCAGTGGTTGGAATCCCAACCCCACCTGAAAGGGGTTGTGGCCGATTGAGCTATGCAGGGCTCAGTTGTAGCTATGTTGGACATAGGGAAGGCTCTCATCCCATGTGTGAGGGTGCTTTGAATTATAAATGCGAAGGATATGCAAAACCATTCGATTTACGCCCTCGGTTTGGCCATCTGTCTGGGGGTGGAAGGCCGTGGATTTGGTTAGCTTGGTGTCCAGTAGTGACCAGAGGCTCGACCAGAATGTGTTGGGAAATCGACTATCCCTATCTGAGACAATGGTTTGTGGGAGTCCAAAATGTACCCAAACCCGTTCAAAGAAGAGCTTGGCAGTGGCCTCTGTTGTGATGTTCTTCTTGCAGGCAACCATAATCGCCATCTTAGAAAAGCGGTCAACAACAAAAAAAACACAGTCATTTCCCCACTTGGTGGATGGGAGGCCCAACATGTAGTCCATTGAGATGGATTCCCATGGCCTCTCAGAAGTAGGAAGAGGGGTGTACAGGCCCTATTTCTTAGTGGTTGGTTTGGCAATAGCGCAGGCAGTGCAGGACCTGATATACTTGTTGACCTCTTTTCGGAGTTTCGGCCAGTAGAAATGTTTATGTAGCATCGCCACTGTCTTTTTGATGTCGAAGTGTCCTGCCACCCGACTATAGTGGGCTTCCCAGATCAACTTCACTCGCTCGCTTTATGGAACACAGATATAGCCCAGATGACACAGCAACCCATCCTGAAGATAGAAATTATCGACAACTATGTTTGCACCCAACATTTGGTAGGTGGTGGTGAAGTCTGGGTCTGTCTCATACAGTTGGGGCCATCCAGAGGTCTCATGGCCGCAAGAGTCTAGCACTGTGGTGAGTGTCGTAACTGGTGGTCTGTTGAGGCAATCAACGACGTGATTGGTGATTCATATTTTATACTAGATGTTGAGGTGGAATTGCTACAAGTATGTGGACCACTTTTGATGGTGGTCATTCTGCAATTTTCCTTGTGTCTGCATAAAATGCAACGGCTTATGATCAGTGTGGATGATTGTCTCCTTCCCAAGAATGCAATGTCTCCACTGGTGGCAGGCTTGCACAATGGGGTACATTTCTTTGTCGTAAGGAGGGTATTTACGGACAGCATCGGATAGTGTCTCACTATGATAGGCCACAGGGTGGTTGTGCTGAGTGAGAACGACACCCACAACATAGTCTGAAGCATCTATCTCAATCTCAAAGGGATGTTGCAGGTCTGGTAGTGAAACTACTGGGGATGAGCACAAGCACTGCTTCAAATCATCGAATGCTTGTTGTTGGGACCGACCCCAGGCAAATTTTTCCTTACCACCACCCCTGGTGATTTGGCTGAGGGCCCATGCAATATGGGAGAATCCCAACACAAACCTGTGGTAGAAATTGGCAAGCCCCAAGAAGTGTGGTTGGGGTTGGCTAGTCACGAATGACTTGGATCTTGGTTGGATCCACATGTACACCATGATGATCAATGATGTAGCCTGGGTAATGGACCCTTTCCATGCCGAAGGATCATTTTTCCAAGTTGGCGTATAGCTTGTGCTGTGGCAGGGTGTGCAGAACCTGTTGAATATGTTGCAAGTGTTCGACCCAAGTCTTGTTGTAAATGAGAATTTCATCCAGATACACCACTACAAAATTATCAGTGAATGGTCGCAGGATATCGTCCATCATCCTCATGAAAGTGACCGAAGCATTTGTCAAACCAAAGGGCATGACCAACCATTCAAAAAGGCCTTCCTTTGACTTGAAGGTGGTCTTCCATACATCTGTTTGTTCTATCAGGACCTGGTGGTAGCCAGACTTCAAATCAATCTTACTGAATTATTTAGCCCCCATGAGTTGATCAAGGAGGTCGTTGATTTGGGGAATCAGGTATCGGTTTCTGACTATGATTTTATTCAGAGCCCGGTAATCAATGCAAAGTCGCCAGGTTCGATCTTTCTTATGTACCAGCATGATTGGGCTCCCACAAGGTGATGAGCTGGGACAGATGTGCCCCTTGTGGAGTAGTTCTTGGATTTGTCGCTTGATCTCCTCATTCTCTAACAGAGAGAGATGATAGACTAGCCCATTGGGCAGCGGTGCACTAGGGGTCAAATCGATGGGGTGCTTGACCTGGCAGTGTAGAGGTACCCTGGTAGGTGAGGAAAAGATATCTGAGTATTCTTCCACGATCTTATCTACTTGTTTTTTTTGTGTGGAGAGGTCGACCGCAGAGACCCTATATGTGGTTGTGATCTTTCGCTTATTCTGAGAGTGAATCAGGAAGAAGACAAAATTCCCCATCTGAGAGATAACCTTCCTACATTGCTTAGTAGAGATCAAGGAAATAACACTAGGTGGGACTGCCTCAGGTATCCTGTACAATTTCCTGTTCAAAGTAATACAACACTACGAGGCCTAGATGTTAGAAAAACAGGACCGTGGAGCAATAAAATAAAAAAACTGCGGAAACAAAACACAAAAGATACACAATACAATAGAGACACAGATTTATGTGGTTCACCCAGTGTGGGCTACATCCACCAGAGAAATTACCAGGTCCTTCCTTTATTATTATCCAACATATGAAGGGATACAACCTACAACAAACCCGTTGTAACTTCCTCTTCTTTCTCTCATGGTC
Organism: Picea engelmannii; assembly: GCA_009831015.1. Lineage (NCBI taxonomy): Eukaryota > Viridiplantae > Streptophyta > Pinopsida > Pinales > Pinaceae > Picea > Picea engelmannii. The sequence goes on along the minus strand of ML811625.1, from coordinate 59,260 downwards.
TCCTATCTCATAATACAATATTCACCATCAACCATCACCGCAATACATTTCCCTCATAAAAGAGGGTTTCCTTCTAGGGAAAAAAACCCTAACATAATCTCTATCGTTAGATCTGCGACCTTATAATGAACGGTCCAGATTTACAATGAAAATACAATATACATTTACAAGGCAGTTTTTCCTTGCTGGGGGGGCGCTTGCCCCCATCCAAGGGGATAGCCCCCCCGAACCTCGCAGAGGGGGTACCCCCCCTTTTCACTCCCCCACGTGGAAAAGTGTACATACTTCTGGGGTGTAAATACTTCATGGGGTATAAACACAGCTGAAAGTAAAAGACCTCTAAATCAGGAAGATAATCAGGCTCCATAACCAACACTAGACTCATATACAACATGACATTTCCATAAATAAGGTTGGCCCAAAAGAACATCACAAACTTCGAGAGGAGCAACATCACACAATACCTCATCTTTGAAGGGCTTGATGTCATATGACAATCGACACTGTTGGCTGGCGCGGAGATCACTTCCTTGGCGGAGCCATCCAATGGTGTAGGGTTGTGGGTGAGGTGTTGTGGGCAGGGCCAGCCGCTTGAAGACCTCTACGGAGACGAGATTCTTCTGGCTACCACTATCAACAATGAAGTGTAGCGGGGTGCCTTTTACCCACATTTGTGAATGGAAGAGGCAATCTCCTTCTTCTGGCTCATCTGGTTCACCATGCTGGAGCTTGGTGGTAGCAACGGTGGCACCAGGTTCTGCGTCAATGATCCGTCTTCCCCTTTCTAGTTCTGGCTCAGAGTCAAAATCTGCATCTGATTCATAGGCTTTCACTTCGGCCACCAGCGACTACTTTGAGCGACAATCAACAATGTTATGCCAAGGGCTCTTATGGAAGTCGCACAGCTTCCCGGTATCTTTCTTTGTCTTTCTAGTGTCCTTCTTTGCTTGCGGCTTGGACTGGTTGTCCTTATACTTTCCATCTTTTCTATGTCCTTTGTTCTGTGGGTTGGGACCACCCTTTCCTGGCTTTTGTTGTGCGGGGTTCTCGGGCCCAAATTGTCGCGTCTTTTGTTTGATCTTCTGCTCGATTTTGATGGCATATCGGTAGGCCGCACCCAAGGATGAGATGTCTAGAAATTCCATTTCAGTATGGATTTCTCTATGAAGAGCACCGCGATACTTGAGCACCAGATGTCACTCCAAATATTTGATACCCAGCTTGGTGCGCAAGGTATGGAAGATATTTGTGAAATTCGGCACTGCTTGGTCTCTTTCTTGCCGTAGTGTGGTCCATTTCATATATAAGTCGTCATAACTTCCGACAGGGTAGTATTGTTCCTTAAAAACATCCCTGAAGAAATCCCAGGTGGCTGTGACTGTAAATAATGAGGGTTCCTCTGTTTCCTTTTGCTCACAGAACGTTTCCCACCAATCTTTGACATGGGGGACGGCTTTGAGGAGCGCAAAAGTAATATTTTCTCTATTCGAGAATTTATGGACAGAAAAATACCCTTCTAGCAAATTCAATTGCTTGTCTACAACATCTGCATCTATCTGACCTTCAAATATAGGAATATCGAAGTTTATTTTACCTTGAAGGGGGTGGCACCTCCGCTCGAAGAAGATGCGTCGCCTATTGGTAGTCGCTGAAGGATTTGTGTGAAACTATCCATCATCTTGTTCCTCTGTTGCGTGAGGGCTTCCTCAATCAAAAACTTAAAAGGATATCCTGTCCTATCATCTTTATTTTCTCCTACCATGAAAGGTCACTTGGGCGTGCGAGAGCTTTTGTCCTCAAGAGAAAGAAGCTCAAGACCCACCTCTTTGTACTCTGACCTCGTTGGGGACATGCATTAAGACGACAAGGAGAAAACCGCTCTGATACCACTGATCTAGATTTTATGAGCAGAATGAAATGAATATATATTATTAACACAAAATAATAGAGATACAGTAAAACTGGTTTTCTATTCAATAATGAAATAAGTTGAAACTGTAAAATGCAGCGAAAACAAGCTTGTTGGAATGGTGGCGGCTTATCTCTGAGAAGAGATGTGACGGGTGCGCTCATTCGCAAGAAGATGATTACAATGAGGCTCTGAAGGCCTTTTACAATAAAAATGAATGCCAAAAACCCTAGGAGATGAAGCGCCAAAAGTCATGTGGGCCCCGTTTGGGTAAGTTAGTACATTAACTTCCCGGGGTCGTAATTTTTGCATACGATCTTCGTTTTAGGTGTATGATAGCCCGTTGGAAAGGTATCGTCGAGGAGATTCATTTTGGGGCCTCAATCATTCCTTTTACTATCATTGATTTGGGATGATCCCGAAAAACCTTCATTTAGGCCCTCAAAATGGCCCCGAAAGTGAAAACTGCTAAAAATAGTAAATTGCCAAAATTGCCAGAAAACTATTTTGAGCCAGTTGGAAAAGGTGGGTGGCCATCGATATCCATCTGGATCACCATGTGTCATGATCCTTTGGCCGAGCGAGAATATTACTGATTCATGATGTGAGTGCCACGTATTTCACCAACTCGATAGTCGATGGGGCTTGTGGGTGACAAGTGTCATCCCAGGAGTGGCCCAATACCAAGGGTCGTACGAGGTGGTGGTTGGGAGACATAAAGGTCTAGCCCCAAACCCTGGTCGTTAGGTCTCTGGAGAGGATATCTAGACCATCCGTAGGAAGGTTTCTTTTGGAGTGGATCTCAGTGATAAACTCTAAGTGAGGATCTCCGAGGGGAAACCCTCATCATTGATATGACGAGGGTCGAAGGAGCTCTAAGGGGAGATCTTGACCCTCCATCACAGTGGGCCTTTCAAAGTGGATCATGGAGATATACTCCGACAATAAGACTTTGAGAGGGAATCTAGACTGTCGATTTGTTTAGGTCGAGGGATCCACAGACAATCTGGACCGTCAGCCTTTACGCGAAGGCATAGGGGACAACGAAGGGGAGGGTGGGGCGAAAGGGGGTGGTGTCACATGTCACGACGCAGGTAGTACCATGTGTCAAACATAGAAGGTTCCACGTGGCATGGTGATTTATCACATGTAGATGAACTTGATCTGTAGCAAATAGGAATGCCACGTGTCTAGTGGCAATAGTGTCATGTGTCATACAGGGATGGTGTTACATGTTATGAGTATGAGGTATAGCCATAGAACTCTGAAAAAACCCTAGCCTTCCATCGCCAAGTCCCTGGGACCATCCTATCTATCAGAGGAGGGAAGCCTTCAGACTCGATAGTTGGAGGGTGTAGAGTGAACCGTCATGGGAACACTCTGATGAGAGGATCTCGATAGCTACAGAAGGTGACATCAACTATCCGATAAATGTTGTCTAAGGTGTGATATGCTCATGCCATGAAGCATGGTGCATGTAGTTGGAAATCCACATCAGTACCATATATGAAGACACATGTGATAGAGTTCCACGTGGGTGACACATGGCAGTAAAGTGGCCATAACTTTGAGAAGCCATAATTTTTTATTTGAAGCTCAATGTTGAGCAAAATTACAGTTGTTGGAAATCTCTTGAAGAGAAAAATACAATGGTGCCATCGAAAGGAAGTTTTGAGTTGGTTAAGGGAAACAAAGCTTTAATACCCCAGTCCCTTAAAAACTACTTAGGGGGTTGGGTGTGTTACATAAATAACCTTGGAAGATTGCACGTGACCTCAAAGGGCACAAAGAAGGAAATGAAAGAGCATCTCTCCCATCCTAGGGTTAGAATGCCAAAATAGTCTGGTCCTCGGCCCTCCCGAGTGACCAAAAACAGAGGAATCCAGACCTAACTGCAAGCAAAAACTATACATGGCGCCTTCCAGTTCAAATTCTCGCTCATGTTCGCAATCCTTTTCTTTGTCATATTCCCGCTCCTTCTCCTTCGGTGCCTCCATTGCTACTCACTCAAAGCACGTACCAGATTGTTGCTCCTTCGTCAAATGACAGAGTAGAGTATTTTTAAATATGTGTGTGTATTTTATTTGAGGCAGGGTCCAATTTGAGTTCAAAATTTTATCGGGATCTACGAATGAATGAATGGGGGTATTTAACAACATAAATGAGAATGACATGGTAGTATGAAAAGGAACCCACCCACCTTATTGAGCTTGTCACATGTTTGAATCTCATCCAATGGGCCTCCCACTCTTGAAAGTGTTTGTTGTTAGTTATAGAAGTTAAATATGGCTCAAGAGTTGTGGTGGGAGGTCACATGGATGATGGTGGTACATGTTTAGTGCAATTTTCCTTGACAAAGCTCTCTACTTCTACCTTTATCCATAAGTTGTTTACTAGTTCACCCATCTTTTGAATTTTTCTTTTGCAGTTTCCCTCTTTATATTCTATTCCCAACTTAGTCTGTTGCCAAATGCTACTTACTCATCTCAACCTCCACCAAAAGAATCAAAGGAGAAATCTACAAACACCATCTTTTCCCATAGAATACCATACAAGACAAAACTCTTTGCCCAAAATTCCTTCACTAATAAAACTGAAATTAACTGACATGAGAAGAATAAATCAAAGGAAATCGACCATAATAGGATAGAGTTGGGGAAGAAAATCAGATACCAGAGACACCCCCAAAGGCTCTTTCAATTCCCTTCCTTAGTACAAAAAAATGGCATGAAGTAGCTAGGATCCCAAACCAACCTCCCAAATTTGTGAACCTAGGGACCTGACAATAAAAAATCTTGACCACAATTGTTCCCAACTCTCGTCCAACCATGTTTTATTATCCCATAATGCCAATGAAATTGCATTCCAAGGAATTCACAGAGCCGAGGTTAAAGTCCGCATGTGAGAAGGCTCGTGGACCTTACCTAATTTAGACCTATATCCTGGGTGAAGAACTTAGCGGTCGGGAAATCCCACTCATCGATAAGGTATGATATTGACTCACAATGTCTCTAATGAATCAAATTCATGATGCATGGCCTTGAAAAAGAATCTCGCCAACTTTAGACATATTTGTTGTGAGAAAAAGGGCCCCACTCATACCTAGACAAAATAAAAGAAATGCAGTATAGATTATCAACAATGATCTCAAGTTCCAGACAAGAAGAAGGCGAATTTCTTAAGACTGTGTAATTGAAATACCTTATCAAATACAACAATTCAGAATTCTAAAAACTATGATTAATTTGTAGATTGTTTCGTGATTTGAAGTCAACACTTCCTCCACTTTTTCTGTCATAACATAGCGAGATTTATTCAGTCCATATGCTAAAGCCCAAACTTGTGATATAATTTATAATAAGTTAAACTAAACGGTACTGGATACAATGAGGAATGTTGGCGGTGGGTCAATAACCACTAACTCCATAAATACATTTTCCATTTTTAGGGCACTTATAGAAGCAACACCCACAATGCATATTATCACTCTTGAGGTCAATGTAGAAGCCAAAGCAACTCTACATTGTTCTTTTTATTTTCCAGCTTTGAGATCACACTCATCCAATATCTCACTGCCTCCCTTCTCCTTTGTCTCGCAACACTACTTCAGATTCTCTACTTTGTACAAACCAACATGACCAACACAAGCAGAAATAACCACGAAATCTAGAAACCAACAGAATTGTAACAAAACCATGTTACAATTCTCATATTATGTCAACAATATTGTCTTTTGTATGTAATCACTCAACAACAAATTGGTGTTCCCTTAGTCACAGGGTAATAAGTTTTCTTGTGAAGTGTCTGGAATAATAAAGCTTTTCTTGAAGTGCTCACGGGATCATTCGCCAAGTAGAAAGTAAAATGCGTGAAAACAAAAGATTTAAATTAAAATTATTTTTATATTTGTCTAAAAAGTTTAAATTAAGTCAAATTAATTTTATACAACTTCAACATAAATAATTTTTATTTATCTTTGATTGAAATTCACACATGAACATAAATATGGTCCTTGTCCCATTCAATACATCTACTTCATTCTCTTTCAGGTGTCTAGGTTAGCTCCCCATGTGTCCATGTGTCTAGGCTAGCTCAAGTTCTGATGAAGTTTTGTTTGACATTTAAATTAATTATTAATTCTTCTGCGAGCTTCAGCTATTTTTTACCAGGTGTTTTTTTCACTAGCATGCTGCCACGACAAGGTCTTCTATAAATAAGTAAAGTCTGAAACTATCAGGTATCATGTATTGCAGAGTACTGGAGAATATTGCAGAGTATTTGAGAAGATTGCATTGTGTATTGCAGATTACTTGAGCTAAAGATTGCATAGTACTGGAGAATATTGCAGAGTATTTGAGAAGATTGCATTGTGTATTGCAGATTACTTGAGCTAAAGATTGCATAGTACTTTCAGGTTCATTTCCACTCGTTTATCCAAAATGTTTATTTGCTTCTATCTAGTATCCAAAATGTTTGTTTGGTTTAATATGTGTTTTCATTCACTTTCAATGGCATTCTTGCTCTCCTTGTATTACAATTACGTTTGCTTTTATTATTACCTTCCTTATATTGCAATTTTTCTTATAAATTTTTAGAGAATGTCATAGCTATTTTAGTTATTGTTAAAATCAATTATTTTTTAAAAAACATTCATTTTTATTACATTGATTTAAAAGTAATTAGTATAATTGTTGTGAGACTTAATCTCTAGTTTTCGTTAAATTTTTAAGAATAAAAAACTTATCAATAGTGCTCTCTCATTGAAGATTTTATAATCTTCAATCCTAATTCTAAGGATCTCATTGAATATTTTGGAACCTCAACACCAGATCAATTTGCATTTTATCATTTGTGATAAAAAAAATGGTTTAAACTCTTCTTATTCTTTAATCTTTCCCTAAGTTATGTCGCTTTCTTTAGACTTAAATTATGAAAAAAAACTCTCTTTCTATTTCTATATTTTAATATTTTTAATGGAATACATTAAAATTATACACTTTCGTTAGCATTTCTACGGTTTTGGCTTCAAAAATCCAAGTGAGTTGTTTGATATGAAAAATAACACCTAAAATTTCCTTCGTTAGCATCGCTACGATGTTCACTTCAAAAATTCAAATGATTTATTCGTTTAAAAAATTAAGAACTAAATGTGTATGGAAGTTGCACATGTTCAAAATGTTATCAAATTAAAATTAACTTCTTTGAGGAGAAAAGTGAACGAAAAAGAAGTGAAGGTGAGTTGAATCTAAAGCAGATTAGGGTTAGAGCTATGTCACGATGAATCTTTGAACTTTTACGTTGTTGCAGAGTAATTGTTCTGACTACCATGTTAGGTCGCAGCGTTTGGAACACATTAAAATTGTATCTTACAAATATATTCACTTTTTACACGTTCATTGTATCCTATAGAGAGGTGAGGGTTTTCATAGAATAACAATATCCATTCTTCAGAGCCGTCAATTGGTGGAAGAATGGGGAGATGCATTTAAGCATTTTTATTTGAAAAATGATTTACCTAGTAATTTTATTAAGGTTTGTATATAATTTGATAAGAGTATTATTGATCGGGAGTTAACATGAATTTATATATAGTAGTCATTATGTATTAAATTTTATCACCTTACAAAGTAAGCAAAAATGGTCTTTTTACTTTTTAAAACATCTACTAAAATAATAATAAAAATGTCTTCTATTTTTGTAGCACATAATTTTTTATTTTTTTAAGGTACTTAAGTACCAAAATATTTCATTAGAAGTTAATTGTGACTAGATTTCATCACTACTTTTTAAGATACCAAGTAATAAATTTAGATTACAACAACATAGTAGAATTAATTATGCCTGTGTCTTCTTTTTTTCCAAATTCGTATCGAAATTTAAAGGAAAAATAAATCGTTGCTAGTGTGAGTGCCAATTAGCCTACGGTTTATTTTCCCTAACCACTATATGGTGAACTCATGATGTGAGCAAATTTGTTTCGTTATTCCCCACATCGTTATCGTCATGAAAAATATATTGATTCATCAAGTGGTAACAATTACATATCATTTTGAGCTCCTTTGCAGGACGATCCATTCCTATCACATTGAATGCTCATATTATTATTATTATTATTATATGCAGTGAAAGCCATATTGCATGGTCATCCTTAAGGGGAGGAGTAAGTTAGTCTTCTACCAAATTCTAAATAAACTCATTTCATAACAAATTCTACCACAATTTGAAATCCATGAGATCTCTTTCTATATTAACTGATTCTGACAACTAAAAGCTCCCACAAAAAAAAGTGTTTCCAACAACTAAGAGCTCCCCCAAAAGCATCTTCCTAGTACATAATTGTACAATTAGAAATTTGCTTGCCTCTGACTATTTCTTTCCTACGTGCAACATATTGAACCCTCGTTGCAACCATTTTGGACATCAGTAAAAAGCTAAAACAAAGTTGAATACCGATGGGATAATTTTGTCATCAATTGTGTTATGTTTGTTTTTACCTTTTCGGTGGTTTCCTTCCCTTCTCTTTGATTCAATTTCATATTCATTCCCAAAAAAGGAAGAAGGAACATCATATTTGATTGAAGATGGCAAAGGTTGTAGCATTGCTTTTTATAGTTATGATTGGTGCAACAATCACCATGTCCATGCTAGTCATGGGATTCGGTGGCTATCAGTGTCCTCCCCTCTACAAGAAATCCTATTGTTCCGAGCAGAGGAAGCAGCCTCATAGGTGGCAAATCGAGCAGAGGAAGCTCATCATGTAGATTAGACTTCAACCAAAATAAAAGAGGAGGGACATAAAATTTCCTTAACATTCTCTCGAGACACCTCACACTTGAAAACTGCCAAGCTTAATGAACGGGCTTGAAAGTTGTCGACTTCAAAATTATTGGTGCTTTCATCAACAACATATGTCAAGGACTCTATACCATTGTATTGTGACTTGTCTTTAATTAATCCTTGTCTTAACTTATACCTAATGTGTTGAAGGATTATTTAGGATTTTTAATTGCTTTTACGTTCCAAATATAATAATATATAATGAATGCTATACAAAATGGGAAGGTGATGATCACGTGCTATGTTGGAATTCTCTAGAATGGGTGGTCCGATACTGAATTTAACAATAAAAAAAACAGGACGATATGCTCAGATGTGCAACTTTGTTCGAGAGTGACAACACTTGAATAGAAGATGATAATGACCACCAAGGCGAGACAAGGCAAAAAACATACTTGAAAGCATCATGATTCATTATCCAAATCAACCCATGGTCATTACTTTCATGACTCAAGTATTAACAATATCACTCGATATGAAGTGTCAGAATGATGTACCTAAGTATGTAAATGCACCATGCCATGTGAGTGAGCTAAGATGAGTAGGTAATGGATGGAATCTATTGGCAACTATCTGTGGGGAGTAAAAAATAACATCATCGAATCTATTGTCTAAAGTGTGGATCATAGGAAAAAAAATTCTTCTATAGCTACCCCTATCCATAGAAGTGAGGGGGTAACAAGGATTTCAGGGAGTTAGGGGCCAATGGGCCAATGGTTATGCTCACAAGTTACAGGTTGGTTTGTGTCAAGGTCATAACCTCCCTAATCCCTCGAGTATATAGAATGATATGTTCTTCTATGTAATAAAGGCCGACATTAGTAAATAAAGCATATGTAATAATGTGAACATGTCTAATGTAAGAATACTTAATAGAAGGTTCTTCTTCTATAAAGATCTTCCTCTAGAATGTTCTCTATAAGATTGAAATAGTATAAATAGGAGTAGAAAGCATGGAAAAGTTTTGTCTTGAGAATCATTTTTTACTTGAGCTTTGTTTTGTTGGAGGTTTCCCCCTCAAAGAAGCCAGTGAACTTGGATATCGATATAATAAAGGTATAATTTATGGAATAAGTTGCGTCAGTGTGCTCTATATTTTATTATTTTTGTTGATAATTGTTATTGTTATCCCTATTTCCTAGGGATAACTAAGGAGATGATGTCTCAAGGCCCTCAGGTTGTAGACATGGAGTACCGAGAGATAGATGGCTGACAACATCCACTTGCATAGACAAAGGCCCACCTCACCACCACAGATCTCATATTCATCATGATGGTATATGCCACACCAAATTGCTTCCGGAAGACATTGGGTCTTGCTCCATCAGGTACAAGCCAAGTATTATGGTGAGTGTCATTTTAATATTTGAGGCATTTTGAGTCTGTTGCATTTAACATCTACTTGGAAGTTATTCTCTTTGCCCTGTTTCACCTTGGCAGTTGACAATGCACCCTAGTAAGTGGTCACCCTTAGGGATGGGCTTACAACTGGGAGGTCCCCTTAACAAGTCATCATGTGATTCCCGATCATAGTTACCACTTTCCACACGTCATCCCCTCACCTCCTTATCTTTTGGGATTTTCAAGTATACTGACCCAAGAAGGCTTTGTCCCTCATTTCATGGGAAGAAGGGGCTGAAGGCCCAGAGGTTTGTAGCTAGAAAAATATAAAATTCTATCATAAACCTTCTATATGCTCGCCCAGGGATTCTGAGGACAATGAAATGTCTCTCATAAGAAACTGATGGGACCCGTGAAAAATAACAATGAAAAAATATTGACTGAGGTAGAGCGTGTGTGAGAAATGTATTTCATGCTTAGGTAGAAGTCCCACACATTGTATTCAACTTGGGGAAGCATAATGTGACCAAGGTAGAGTCAAGTTGGACAACGTTTTTCATGCTTTGGTAGAAGCCCCACCTTGGCTTCAACCTAGAAACACACAAAAAAAAAGCAATAAACGGGCTTGGAAAAAGGATACATTGGAAATGAAGGTGCAACATACCCTCAACAAAGGCACCCATAAATGAGACACTACGATCCCTTGTATGTCATGAACCCCATGCCCAAAAGTTTTACCCCCATCCACTTCATCTTCTACACATGGCTTAGATGGGGGTCCACCTAGGAAACACTCCTTGAATTATGGGATGATTCACCTAATAGGTCACTTTTTCAACTATCATATACCTAAACTTGGCTAGTTGCATAGGGTCTTTGAGCACTTGTTTAATTTGATGAGGTAGTTTTTGATGCACGTGCTTAGGTGACTCTTTTATTGATTTGATTTACTTATCATGATATTTTTGACTTGAGATCCTTGGTTGGAATATTCATTGTCTTTGCATGACCTCTCTTGGTGGACAATTTTGGAGGAAGAAGCCTAGATTGGGCTACCTTGGGACATGAAGCCCATGGATTAGATACCATGGCCCGCACAACGGGTGATGATGACAACCTTTGGAGGCTTGAAAGTCACCATGGAGGATCTCACCTAGCCCCTACAAGCCCAATGTTTTGCCTTTGGAGGTCAAAACGTCACTTAGAAAGACTTGAGGTCACCCTAGGGCTAGGGTTTTGGTGGTGGTGGTGTTAGCTTGACACTTGACACCTTTTGGATGGAGAGAAACTTTGGCTTGATGAAGGAAACCCTAGCGTATGAGAGGGATGCCTTTGGAGGCCCAACTTTTCACCTCCAAGCTCAAACAACTTGTTGGAAGTGCCAAAACGTCACCCTAGAGAGGGTTGATGTCATCTTTAGGGTTTCTTATGTGCAAAAGTTTAAGTTAAATTTGAATTTAATATTGTAAAGGGGAAAAATAAAGGGAAATTTCTCCCTTATTTTGTGGTTTACCCTAACTTAAGTGGACAAACACTTTTTAGAGGATTTGTATAAATAATGATCATTTTCTATTTCATTTTCATCATATCTCTCCCATTTGGAGAAGACTACTTGGCTGAAATTTGTGCCCCTCTTTGGAAAATTCATCTTCTCTCTCTCTTGTGCTATGGTTTGTCTCTTGTCTTGTGGAGTCAAGTGGTGCGCTATCTCTTGGAGTTTCTTTATCTTGCTTTGGTGATGAAAAATACTTGGTAACTAGGGTTTGTCTTGACATTTTTTGGAATTGGTAAGAAAAATATGCATAATGTTAGTTTTCTTTCGTGTTCCATGGTTGTTATTGTAACATACCTGGCCACCCAGGCCAGGTCATGCC
>ML811625.1:32556-44830 GCA_009831015.1 Picea engelmannii | reverse complement strand
AAAATTCTCCTATAGTTACCCCTATCCATAGAAGTGAGGGGATAACAAGGATTTCACGGAGTTAGGGGCCAATGGGCCAATGGTTATGCTCACAAGTTACAGGTTGGTTTGTGTCAGGGTCATAACCTCCCTAACCCCTCGAGCATATAGAATGATATGTTCTTCTATGTAATAAAGGCCGACATTAGTAAATAAGGCATATGTAATAATGTGAACACGCCTAATGTAAGAATACTTAATAGAAGGTTGTTCTTCTAGAAAGATCTTCCTCTAGAATGCTCTCTATAAGATTGAAATAGTATAAATAGGAGTAGAAAGCATGGAAAAGTTTTGTCTTGAGAATCATTTTTTACTTGAGCTTTGTTTTGTTGGAGGTTTCCCCCTCAAAGAAGCAAATGAACTTGGATATCGATATAATAAAGGTATAATTTATGGAATAAATTGTGTCAGTGTGCTCTATATTTTGTTATTTTTGTTGATAATTGTTATTGTTATCCCTATTTCCTAGGGATAAGTAAGGAGATGATGTCTCAAGGCCCTCAGGTTGCAGACATGGAGTACCGAGAGATAGATGGCTGACAACATCCACTTGCATAGATAGAGGCCCACCTCACCACCATAGATCTCAGATTCATCATGATGGTATCTGCCACATCAGCTTGCTTCCAGAAGACATTGGGTCTTACTCTATCAGGTACAAGCCAGGTACTATGGTGAGTGTCATTTCAATATTTGAGGCATTTGAGTTTGTTGCATTTAAAAGTTGTTTTTGACTATGTAACGTCTGCTTGGAAGTTATTCTCTTTGCCCTGTTTCACCTTGGTGGTTGACATTGCGCCCTAGTAAGTGGTCACCCTTAGGGATGGGTTTACAATTAGGAGGTCCCCTTAACAAGTCATCATGTGATTCTCAATCATACTTACCACTTTCCACACTTCATCCCCTCGCCTCCTTATCTTTTGGGATTTTCAAGTATACTGACCCAAGAAGGCTTTGTCCCTCATTTCATGGGAAGAAGGGGCTGAAGGCCCAGAGGTTTGTAGCTAGAAAAATATAAAATTCAATCATAAACCTTCTAGATGTTGGCCCAGGGATTTTGAGGACAATGAAGTGTCTCTCATAAGAAACTGATGGGACCCATGAAAAATAACAATGAAAAAATATTGACTGAGGTAGAGCGTGTGTGAGAAATGTTTTTCATGCTTAGGTAGAAGTCCCACACATTGTATTCAATTTGGGGAAGCATAATGTGACCAAGGTAGAGTCAAGTTGGACAACGTTTTTCATGCTTTGGTAGAATCCCCACCTTGGCTTCAACCTAGAAACATAAAAAAAAGGCAATAAACGGGCTTGGAAAAAGGATACATTGAAAATGAAGGTGCAACATACCCTCAACAAAGGCACCCATAAATGAGATACTATGATCCCTTGTATGTCATGAACCCCATGCCCAAAAGTTTTACCCCCATCCACTTCATCTTCTACACATGGCTTAGAGGGGGGTCCACCTAGGAAACACTCCTTGAATTAGGGGATGATTCACCTAATAGGTCACTTTTTCAACCATCCCATACCTAAACTTGGCTAGTTGCATAGCGTCTTTGAGCACTTGTTTAATTTGGTGAGGTAGTTTTTTATGCACATGCTTAGGTGACTCTTTTATTGATTTGATTTACTTATCATGATATGTTTGAATTGAGATCCTTGGAGGGCATATTCATTGTCTTTGCAAGACCTTGCTTGGTAGACAATTTTGGAGGAAGAAGCCTAGATTGGGCTTCCTTGTGACATGAAGCCCATGGATTGGATACCATGGCCCGCACAACGGGTGATGATGACAACCTTTGGAGGCTTGAAAGACACCATGGAGGATCTCACCTAGCCCCTACAAGCCCAACATTTTTCCTTTGGAGGTCAAAACGTCACTTAGAAAGACTTGACATCACCCTAGGGCTAGGGTTTTGGTGGTGTTGGTGTTAGCTTGACACTTGGCACCTTTTGGATGGAGAGAAGCTTTGGCTTGATGAAGGAAACCCTAGCGTATGAGAAGGATGCCTTTGGAGGCCCAACATTTCACCTCCAAGCTCAAACAACTTGTTGGAAGTGCCAAAACGTCACCCTAGAGAGGGTTGATGTCATTTTTAGGGTTTCTTATGTGCAAAAGTTTAAGTTAAATTTGAATTTAATATTGTAAAGGGGAAAAATAAAGGGAAATGTCTCCCTTATTTTGTGGTTTACCCTAACTTAAGTGGACAATCACTTTTTAGAGGATTTGTATAAATAATGATCATTTCTATTTCGTTTTCATCATATCTCTCCCATTTGGAGAAGACTACTTGGCTGAAATTTGCGCCCCTCTTGGGAAAATTCATCTTCTCTCTCTCTTGTGCTATGGTTTGTCTCTTGTCTTGTGGAGTCAAGTGGTGTGCTATCTCTTGGAGTTTCTTTCTCTTGCTTTGGTGATGAAAAATACTTGGTAACTAGGGTTTGTCTTGACATTTTTTGGAATTGGTAAGAAAAATATGCATAATGTTAGTTTTCTTTCGTGTTCCATGGTTGTTATTGTAACATACCTGGCCACCCAGGCCAAGTCATGCCACTTAAAAAAATTCATGCTCTGATACCGTATTGTAACACCCCCGACTACCTAGGCCAAGCCATGCTACTCTAAAACACATACTTATTGAGCTTCTGATAACCAAAATGTAACATACACAACCATAGACCTATTGGGCTATGGCACATAGAAAATATTGTGGAACATCATACATATATAACTTAACAGACAATTACCTTATGCTAATATACAGATTAATGTAGAAATAACAATAATCCTACACATACAACATATACATGCAATACTTATAAATATTGGACATGTACAAATACACAGCATGTAAATGAACATAAAAATGGTACTTATATTTTTGTAGAAGACCACCAACTGCATGCAGACCTTTCATGAACCTCCCAGCGATAGACCACGTTGCTCATCACTCTCATCAATGGGTCACCCCCAAGCTGGGACTAAAATCCACCCGGGTAAAGGGATTCCTAGTCTAGGTTGAGACAATGGGATGCTACACAGTCAATCAAGAAGGATTCCCTCCCAGAAGCCAACTTATACACACAACCTACAACCTCTCATTCCCCACATGCCTATCCCACCCTGGGAAGTGTGCCCCTTCTATGCTCAACATTCCTTCGGTTCCCCAATTTCCTTCAAAGGCTTCAATAATAGGCCGTACATGAATTCTCATAGCATTATAGCTGTTGTTGGGCTCCCTCCAGGAGAAATCACTTTCCCAACCTCTCTCACCTAGAGAGAGTTAGTTAGAGGACTAACAACCAGCTTCTTATTTTCCAGCAAACTATCTCACCCAGAGAGAGTTTCTCACAAGCCTGACAACTAACCTCTTCATTTCATAGGCCTAACAACCCGCCTCTTCACTCCCACTCCCAGATAACCAACAATAGGCTTAGGTGAAAACAACTTCAACATTCAACTAATGTACAGGTAAAAGTGACAACCACGACCTTTAGGTTAAAAATTGGTGTTTCTCATAACATGCAAGTACAACACAAGCTTAGGTAGGCACCGGTGTGTTGTGCCACCCAAGAGGATCATGGGTTTCAATTGATGATAAGAAAACACAAGATATGGCTCCAGAATGCGTGCAGTTTTCAGAGGTGCGTGCATGCTCAAAGGTCAACAATGGAGTAATGGCTTCCTACGTGAAGGTGTGAGTGCATGGGAATCATCGCAAGAATGGAAGAGAACCCCTTAAAATGAATTGATTTCCCCACATATAATTGCATGCACCAAGATTGACACATGTCTCTCTTGGATCTCATTCCTCTCCACTTGGAGTTCATTCCTTTCCCCAAAGGAACTTAGGATAACATGAGATATTTCCCAAACCTTAGTCTTTTAGGGAATATATTATAATATTCCCTTAGAGATAAGCCCTCAAACTTAACCTTTTTTCCTAGCCTCTTAGCCCCTTCCCTTTCCCTGCCTAGTGGAGCTTAGTCCCCCATTCTCTTTTATCGTGGTCGGTCTACATGCAACGATGTTTTTATATTAATGATATGAGTATTTACATATACATAAATATGCTCATTGGCCTTTAGCATCTAGGCTCTCTAGCCTAATCATCACATAAGCCTCCTAGCTTATAATCACTTGGCTCACCAACCTACCAAACATATTTACATTCCCAATTACAACTGGGGCTCGACCTTGGGATATTACAATCCCCTCCCCTTATTTTTGCACTATCCTCAGTGCAACTTGTTTATACATGTACAATTCAAATTATTCAAAAAGCTCCAAAGTTTAGCTATTGGAAGCTTGTTATCCATTTGGTGCTCTACTTTCTAGCACTAATTCTGGTATTCATATTGGATCTGGAAGTCAATTACTCTACTGCATAGAGTTACTTCTAGAAATAATTCAACTCATTGTTCCATTTGACACACCCTCCTTATGGCAGCTCCATGCCATAAGCATCCTTGAGTTGCCTTTCCTTGTTGCACTCACCCTTCTAGGCTCATGCATCCCTTCACTGCTATGTATTCCTTCAACAATCCATCTTTCCAAGGATTTCACACACAAGGAGAGCGCTAACCCATTACTAGAACCCCACCAAGGTTCTACAATTATAGGGCTTTAGTGTCCTCAACAATAGTTGTTCTTTCCTAGCATTCCAACTTTAATCAATATTATCTCATCTGCATCACACACGTGCAGTTATCGTGAGAGAAAATAAAAGAATTCATTTAGTACTCAAACTTATTTCATAAGTAATTCAACTTTTGCAATAATAGGATGCAGTCTTCCTTCTGGCTTTCAGCAAGCACCATGTTGAATATGATTTTTCCTGTAATGCTTTTATCTTTCATTTAGCCAACAAATTGTCATTATTTCTTGTACATCATACTCTCATTGCAATATGTACAAAAACCTTGTGAAGTGTTCTTAGAATTGTCTATAACTAACAATTCCATCACAACTACAAAACAATTTATTAGATAAAATGAATTATCATTCTATGCATACGCTTGTTCATAATTAATATCAGTAAGTTCATTACTTCTTTTTATGAACAAAAAATTTCTTGTAGTCAATGCTCATGTGACTACTTGACTTGCAACTTTCTTGTTGCAGTGTCTAACAACTCCTGAAATGTTCTCAACTCTATGAGTTAGCAACATTTCAACCGTTAGTATAATTATTTCCATGCAATAATATATATGCCTGCACTCACAAAACGCATTCAACAAATGCATTTAAGTATACAATTCTATCATGTATGAGTGCAACTCTGCCACTTACTAGGCATGAGTGCAACTCTCAATGCATATCTATCCAATGCACCTTTACATTGATTTTCAGACTGATCTTTATGTAAGTCATGTATCTCACCATCCATAAATTGGAAATCTGGCCAATGTCTTGACACATTCTCCACACACTTCCCATTGTCTTCTTGATTATTTAGATGCCTTCCTTTTCGACTCGACCACTACACCAAGAATATAATTATGTGGTGTGCATTAGTGTTAGCAAAACCTCACTGGGTATTTGTATGGTGCATAACCTTTCTATATCCATACTTTTCCATATACAACCATGTCCTGGTCTCATACATGACTAGCTTTCCTGGCATCCATTCCTATAAAAAGTTCTTATCTTTTATTTCTTTGGTTATTACCTGATAACCAAATTAACATGGCATGCTACTATGTCAGTGTGTGCATTCAAAAGATAATAAGCTTTGATAATTATTACAAGCCTCTATCCTTTACCACACCCAGTGGTAACTTATTTCAGTTAATGCACTTAAACAATACCATACTGTGTATTATAAAAATTCAATCTAGGGAAATTCTCAACTAAATTTCCCCTCGACAATTATGCAACATGATTTCAAGAGAAATACTTACCTGCATAGATTCCATTGAATGAATTTTATGTTACCCAAATAGCTGATGATAATAGAATCTTTCGTGCCTCTTTTATCGGTCTTATAACC
Source organism: Picea engelmannii (assembly GCA_009831015.1). NCBI lineage: Eukaryota > Viridiplantae > Streptophyta > Pinopsida > Pinales > Pinaceae > Picea > Picea engelmannii. The sequence continues at coordinate 38,792 of ML811625.1, read as the reverse complement.
AACACTTCAACTTTATGTTGCTTCCTTCCATTTGCGGCAACATAATCAACAACACTTGCAAACATGAAAGAATTCTCTCTTTATGGTTGTCCAACCAACCATAACATAATTGTTGCTACAGTAATTGCAACAACTTATTTCTCCCTGTATCACTTTTCCTTGTTGATCCCAGAAGTCTTCAATTCTTCCGGATTCCTGAATCTTCTTGTGCTCTCACTGTAATCATTGTACATGATTATTTCTGACCTGAACACTTTCTAGCCAAGTCACTCTTGGTTGCATTTGCATTTCCAGCCAAATACTAAGATGGTATTAACCTTCAACATTCATTTATTTTCTGGATCCATCTATCCCAACTCATACTTGGATGAATTATAATTCCAATCATGTTGTCTTATAGACTTTGGATCTTCAACATCCTTTTCCTTTTCGGGACTGAACTTCTTCAACCCTTTTCTGAATGAATGTTTTATCACTTGAGGTTTCTTGTACCCTTCTCTTCTCTTTTCCAACTAGCCTCAAACTTGACTTGTATAGCCAATCTCTAGCATATTGTAAGGATGCACATATGCCTCCTTCTCTAACTGCATAGAATTAACTGGAAGTAATTATTTCTGCTTTTAATTTATCATCATAATTTCAAGTGATACTTCCAACCTCTAGGAATGTCACTCATGGCTCTATGCCACTTAATATGGATTCTTGTCAGACACCATCTCTTTTTTTATTCACAATTATGTGTTGAACCATTTTCTTCTTCATGGTTCCTTATTGATTTATTTTTAGAAATTCATTTCACTTTTAAGTTATTCTTGACTTGATATCTCCATGTTGTTGTGGAAATACCTTCAACACCTTTGGAGTGCATGATTGCATAGAATTAACTGGAAGTAATTATTTATGCTTTTAATTTATCATCATAATTTCAAGTGATACTTCCGACCTCTAGGAATGTCACTCATGGCTTTATGCCACTTAAGATGGATTCTTGTCAGACACCATCTCTTTTTGCATTCACAATTATGTGTTGAACCATTTTCTTCTTCATGGTTCCTTATTGATTTATTTTTAGAAATTAGTTTCACTTTTAAGTTATTCTTGACTTGATATCTCCATGATGTTGTGGAAATACTTTCAACACCTTTGGAGTGCATCAACAATCCCCTACCATTATTGCTTTCCCTCCTGGAGTGTTGTCATGCATTCCCATTATCTTAATATCTACCTCATGATTTCTTCTTCCATTATCTTAAGATGTTCAAGGATTTGACTCCATCCAGGAATCTTTCCTTGTCTAATTTTCACACTTGCAATCATATATTATGCTGATATTAATTTTCAGCATTCCATTATTACTTGGATTCCTCTGATCCAACTCCTACATGACCGACTTATATTTCTAGTCATGTTCTCTGAGTAACCTTGGATAGTTAACACCAAATTCTTTCTTGAAGCAATTGATTTAGCCTTTCCATGACTGATCATATCAACACTGGGATTAGCTTGATGAATTATTATTTTCTCCTGTCTTGACCCGTCTGATTTTTCAACCTAACATGCATATTCAACTTCTGTCATGCCATATTTGATGACCTTCATACCATGCTTCCACAACGCATTCTGATAGAAATAATGGAGGTGCTATCTCGAAACTGTAGGACTGATCTTTGGAGATGTTGTCACTTTCTCCATGCATACATTTCATCTTTCTTTATCAAAATACTAGCATTCTAATATATCAATTTGTATAGAATAGGTCTTCCCCAAACCAGAATTTCATTTGGGTTTTCCATGATGCTTATTGAACCCAACATTTGATCCAATAACTTCTTAAAGATCCCATATGTAAAATGAAGAATTGTCTATGTCCTTCTTTCTTCAATCTGTAGACATCTCTAGCACTTTTTCTATTTTAAATGTAACCATTACCTCCAAAAACAGGCATACAACAAATTCTTGTTAGCTAGAACCATAATATACCATTTTGGTAACATATGCACAATTTTTTCTTTTTTGGTCACCAAAAATCTTCTTCTTGACTTCTTGTGATCTAAGTTTCTCAATCCTCAATTATGATGGAATACCTGGAATCCTCCTTCCAAGACCTTTCCATTGACTGCTTCCTTGCTCAATTATGAGTCCTCAACAGAAAGTTATGGATAACTGAAAATTTTCTTTCATGTGAAGTTGAACTTTGTACAAGTGATCTTCTTTTGGAGTTGAGTTTGTTCTCAGTCTCCTGCTGAATCCTTTTTTTTATCCTTACAGGATTATGTACCTTTTTTATTTTTTTATTGCAGGTTCGTACAACTCATAACCCTCACGATCTCCTTTTCCAAGCCCCTTTCTTCCTCCAAAAAACATTTTTGGGCCTTAGCCCCTTTCTTTTCAACCCAAAACCCATGTGACCTCGGGCTAACCATGTGCTTATTAATATGGCGCTTATCCTGTGCTTCGGGACTTCCGACTTCAGAGGTTTTCCTTTCACCTCACCTCATTTCCTCCAACATCGAAGTGGCGAACTCCCCTAATATGGCTTCTTCGGCACTTCAGGATTCCGACGCTCCGGAGTTTCGGGCTTCAGAGGTTCTTACTACTTCCACATTGATTTCTCTCGAACGTTGAACTGGTGAACTCCCAGACTAGCTCTCCAGAGCTTAGCACTTCAAAGGTTCTTACAACTTCATACTCCAATTTCCTCGAATACCGAACCCCTGAACTTTCGAGGCTCACTTAGTACGGTGCACCCGGGGTGCTACGTGTCAGTAATACGGAGGTGACACGTGGCCCAATCAACTATTGACGCATGTGAAATTCCCATTGGCACAAATGAGCTGTCAAACGCACAAAACAAATGGACACGTGGCATGCATGCAATGGTCCACATCACCCTAGGTGACATCAATATGCCACGTCACTTCCATATTCTGTGACTTCAGAATTTCAAGCTTCGACGGACTTTGCACCTGCACACCTCTAATTTCCCAAATGCCAAATTTATGAATACTCGGAGGACACCCTGATCAACGGTCCTCATTCTCTATTTAGATCTATGATCAATAGGAGCTTCGAGACTCTGGGATTCGAGAGTTATCAGGCTCCATCTTGCGCTGCCTCCCAAATTGTTGAAATGGATGGTTCCCCGAACTGCCGCTCTTTAGAGCTTCTATACTTCGGTGCTCCAGAGTTTCGGACTTTGGAAGACTTTACCTTATTTCACTTCAAAATACCCGAACGTCGAACCGGCGTATACGACGATATCCTTAGCTCAGCTACCAAACAATTAATGTAGTGACACGTGGCCCCACCGACGAGTGACATGTATTAGGTCCCAATTGGTACTAAGGGCCTGTCAAAGGTACAAAAAAAAGTGACACGTGGTAGGTTTAGAGGAGATCCACGTCACCCTCGGTGACGTCATCTTGCCATGTCACAGTCAAACTTCGAAACTTCGAAATTTCAAGCTTTGGGAGATCCAACACTAGCACACTTTATTTATTTTGAATGTTGAAGTTTCGAACAACTGTTTCCCAGAGTTTCGGGACTTCAAGGCTCTGGGACTCCAGAGGATTCCTCGTCGTATTAAAACAAATCATCCAAACGTCGAATTTCCAAATATGTGTTCCTCGGAGCTTCGGGAATTTGCGACTTCAGTACTTCAAGCTTCTAAAGATTTTGTTGTTGAACTTAACTTAACCTATGAATTGTCAAACGTCGAACTAGTACTTCCCAAGGCTTCGAGACTTCGGGGCTTCAGGTCTTCAGAGCTCTGGGCTTCGACGATTTTCTCTGCTGAACTTTCCCCAACCGTTGAACTATCAAAATCCCAAACAAGTTAATCTGCGGACATGTGTCTCCGATAATGGACGATCCAGATTGGTTCCGGACTTCGAGACTTCGAGAAAAATTCCACTTTGCGCAATCTCAAATGGATTTCCCCGAATTGTCGAACTATCAAACCACTTGGGAAATCCAACAGTCCGCCTTCTCCCAAATGATCTATGTCATAGATTCGCTCCGAGATTTCGGAGCTTCGGGGCTTTTACCTCTTTCTTGAAAAAAAACTTAAAACAACCGGAGTGGCGAAGTCCTGAAGGACTTCGGTGCTTTACCACCATGCTCCTTTTTCCAGATCTGACAGTTGTGAAGGGTCTGCCTTCTCCAGAACAGATCCAACTGCTCAAATTTAATTTTGTGGCCCATAACCACGGTTATTGTGGTTTCCTACCTCTATTGGATTTCTTGAATTGATAAACTTCCAGAGCTTCTGAACACAATCAAGGTGTTCCCTCAACACCCTCTTGGCACTCATAAATTCTCTGAAATTCAAATTTTTTCCATTTCGACAACAATTCATTTTGAACTTTTGCTTCAATTTCCACTTATACAACACATCCAGGCTCAATGTTAAAAACTGGAGCTCTAATACCATATTGTAACATACCTGGCCACCCAGGTCGAGTCATGCCACCTAAATTCTTTCATGCTCTGATACCATAGTGTAACACCCTCAACAACCCAGGCCAGGCCATGCTACTCTAAAACACATACTTATTGAGCTTTTGATAACCAAAATGTAACATACCCAGCCATAGACCTGCTGGGCTATGGCACACAGAAAATCTTGCAAAACATCATACATATATAACTTAACAAACAATTGCATTATGCTAATATACAAATTAATGCAGAAATAACATTAAGCCTACACATACAACATATATAAGCAACACTTATAAATATTAGACATGTACAAATACACAACATGTAATTGAACATAGAAATTGTACTTATCTTTTTGTAGAAGACCACCAACTGTGTGCAAATCTTCCATGAACCTCCCAACCATAGACCACCCTTCTCATCACTCTCAACAGTGGGTCACCCCCGAGCTGGGACTAAACTCCACCCGAGTAAAGGGATTCTTAGGCTAGGCTAAGACAATGGGATGCTACATAGTCAATCAAGAAGGATTCCCTCCCAGGATCCAACCTATACACACAACCTACAGCGTCTCATTCCCCACATGCTTGTCTCACCCCAGAAAGTGTGCCCCTTCTCTGCTCAACATTTCTTCGACTGCCCCACTTCCCTTCTAGGGCTTCAACAACAGGCAAGATGAGAATTCTCAGAGCATTATAGTTGTTGTTGGGCTCCCTCTAGGATAAATCACTTCCCCGACAACCTCTCTCACCTGGAGAGAGTTGATCACAGGCATGCCAACCTGCTTCTTCTTTTCCAACAAACTCTCTCACCCGGAGAGAGTTGCTCACAGACCTGACAATCTGCCTCTTCATTCCACGGGCTTGACAACCCCCTCTTCACTCTCGCTCCTAGGTAACCAACAAAAGGATTAGGTGAAAACAACTTCAACATTCAACTAATGCACAGGTAAAAGCGAAAACCACGACCTTCAGGTTTGGAAATAGGTGCTACTCATAACATGCAAGTACAACTCAAGCTTAGGTAGTCATAGGCGTGCTGTGCCACCTAGGAGATGTTAAATTACGATCTTGATTTCTTATGCAAATTAATTATTTTATTTTCTTCAATACTTTGATTCCATCTTAATATACTTCAACAATTCCAAATCATAATCAAATAGCAATAATTATGTAGATAAGAAAACATGCATATCAACAACACATATACCCTAGGGAAACCCTGTACAGGGAGAAAAACCCCAACAAACAATATTCCTTTATTTCATTAATAATGTAAGATCTCTTAAAAATATCCACCATGAATGTTCTACTCTCAAAGAGCTTGTCAAGATGACTCTAACCTGATAAAGACTTACAAGACCTTGCTGAAATACACCTCTGATATGCTACCTCTTTATCACTGATGTGCTCCTCTATTACTTCACCCTCAACCTGCATATGAAAACTTTGTTTCAAAACTATGTTGCAGAACTGTATTGAAGAGAGGGTTCGACCTCTTCTTATATAGGCTGAAGAGGGGAAGAGGGGAAGCTCGAAATAGTAACATGATTGCATGCATTAAACATAATTCAACTTCATGCTTTAGTTAGAATTTAGAACTAGACTTGAGATTGGTTACAACTCAGCTTTACACTTTAGTTCGAACTTGGAACTAGACTTGAGATTGGTTACAACTCAACATTACACTTTAGTTCGAACTTAGAACTAGACTTGAGACTGACATGCTTTAGTTCGAACTTAGAACTAGACTTAAGACTTTAGTTGCAACTCAACATTACACTTTAGTTCTAA
>ML811625.1:8380-26539 GCA_009831015.1 Picea engelmannii | reverse complement strand
CTAGACTCAAGACTTTAGTTGCAACTCAACATTACTAAAATAGAACTAGACTCAAGACTTTAGTTGCAACTCAACATTACACTTTAGTTCTAACATAGAACTAGACTCAAGACTTTAGTTACAACTCTTGACAAGGCAATTCGAAATTTTCTTCATGGTGGATAATGTTTACACGTGCCAACACACTAGATCAATACAATTACATCATTTGCAATATTAGGAATATCGTTTGTTTCTAGCTCATAGGAATTTTATATTCATCCTAACTTTTGCTAGATGCCTTGACTTTTTCTCATGGCTCATAAGGTTTGACTAGGCTCACAGAGGTTGTATGTTCCCCTTGACTTTTGCACTAATCTGTCTATGCTCACAAAAGTTGTACGTTCTCCCTGACTTTTGCACTAGACTGTTTATGCTCACAGAGGTTGTGCGTTCCCCCTGACTTTTGCATTAGACTCACATAACATCTCGTTCATCCCGACTTTTGGTTTGACTCACAAAGGTTGTATGTTCCCCCTGGCTTTTGTCAATACCTCACAAGACTGGTTAATTCTCCAAATCTCCCTGGTTAGCCTCAGGGTGGCCCATATGGCCTCTCATTGGAGAATGATTGTCGATGCTACCAAATTTAACAGGAGGAACACGGGTTTCAACTGATGATAAGAAAACACGGGATATGGCTCCAGAATGTGTGCAGGTTTCAAAGGTACGTGCATGCTCAAAGGTCAACAATGGAGGTAATGGCTTCCTGCATGAATGCATGAGTGCATGGGAAGCATCGCAAGAATGGAAGAGAACCCCCTAAAATGAATTGATTTCCCCACATATAACTGCATGCACCAAGATTGACACATGTCTCTCTTGGAGCTCGTTCCTCTCTACTTGGAGTGCTTTCCTTTCCCCAAAGGAACTTAGGATAACATGAGTTATTTCCCAAACCTTAGTCTTTTAGGAAATATATTATAATATTCTCTTAGAGATAAGCCCTCAAGCTTAGCCCTTTTTCCTAGCCTCTTAGCCCCTTCCCTTTCCCTACATAGTGGAGCTTAGTCCCCCATTCTCTTTTATCGTAGTCGATCTACACGTAGCGATGTATTTATAGTAATGATATGAGTATTTACATATACATAAATAGGCTCATTGGGGTTTAACATCTAGGCTCTCCGACCTAATCATCACATAAGCCTCCTAGCTTATAATCACTTGGCTTATCGGCCTACAAAACATATTTACATTCCCAATTACAACTGAGGCTCGGTCTTGGGATATTACAGTTATTGGATAGATCCTTAGAGGAGTATAAGGGCATACACCCTCCACCAAGTTTTAAAATTGTTGTTTGTGAAAGAAGCTATTGCAAAGATTGCTAGGAGGAGTAAAATGACTTACACCCTCCTAGATTTACCTTGTTAGATTTTACTTGCCCTAGGGAGTAAGAGGTTTTACATCCCTAGGGAGATAGTAGATCTAACCTATTACAAGATGACTCCATAACCCATTTGGAAAGGCACTAATCATTTATTACATCGGAAAAATAAAATACTTGCATTGGAATGCATGATTTTTCGAGAAATTGAACTTGTTCAAGTTGAAATCTTTTCTTAGTGATATAAGCTTGCTTATGCCATAAGGGGTCCTCTTTAGGCCAAGATTTGTTTTTGTTGTTATAAACTTAAAGCTACAACCATTAGGGCTGCAAAAAAATCTCTTAATTTTTACTTGTTGCACACTTACCAACCACTGAAATTTACTTGTAGACCTTTATTATTGTTCTACTGCTCACTGTCTATCTTTTTGACGGATTACTTGTTGATTTTTGTGGTTGGATTTTGCTGTTGTAGCAATTTTTTGCTACAACCACTTGGCTGTTATAATAACTTGTTGATAACATCGAATAAACAACCATATTCACCATCAAAATCTCACTTTAATCATTGGAAGTTAGACTAGTCTTTGCTAGCTTTATTTTGATATATTGTACTAGATATTGGATGGTTAAATTTGTAGCCATTGTCATTTTATATTGTTGATATATATTTCTATAAATGTTGTAAATTTGGGATGACAAGGTTTCTTGCTTGTTCCCCTTGGTTTAAAGGCTTATATATCCATTATTTGTCTTGTTCTAGACACCTCACCCATAAGCCCTTTCTGTGTGGACCCACCAGCCCCATTCTTGCCCGCTTACCTCCTATTAAGGCTAAATCTAACACCCTAGGATTTAGGTCGGTTGTAGATTGAGGGAATCAAACTAGGCTTAATTTACGGGTGGATCCTACAGTCACAATTGATGTCACCCCTCTCATTTTGGGCTGGCGCGTGCCAACCACACGAGGGAGGCTACCCTAGGCCATGTTGCTTGATGGATGAGATTTGACCTACAAAACACAAATCAAACAAGCACAAGATGGTTTTGGGATGAGAGTTAGATAACCTCACCCAAAACTTACATAACAATTTATTTTTAATGAATTTTGGTGGAAAACCCTAAGTAGAGCGAAGCATTAGAATGCAAAAAGACAGTAAATCAAGAAGGAAGAGTGCTTCAAAGGTGCCAAATCGACCCCCAGTGAAGGATGAGCTTCAAATACCTGCAATTAGCTAGAAATCCAATGCAACAACAAGAATCTAGGCCAAAATCAACACATAAGAATCTTTATTCATGTCAAATGAGAGGAATGACTCCATCACAGAGAAAAGCCAAGAAATGTTACAATGATCTACAAGAAACTGAGAATCCGAAGCTAGAATGAGAGATAGAATAGAATGAGAGAGTAGTAATGCTCATGCAATAGAGTGATCAACCTGTCAACTGTGGAAGAATGTTGTATATATAGCCAAATGCATGAAGAATTCGCCTTGATGTTTCCAAACTTGGCAAAAATCTAGCCAATATTCCTCCCCCAAGTGTCAATCTGTCCACCTACCATGTGTCATTGCATGAATGTCTATTAAAACTAGTTGAGCGAACCTTTCCCAAGCCATCTGGTCAAATCTGGGGGTTATCTGGAGAAGAATGGAGGTCGAATGGGTCAAAAATGGTTAGGTATGAGGAAGTTATGGACAAAAAGGTAGGAAGGGCGAAGGGAATGAGGGAAAGTTAGGTCGCATGAGTGAAAGAGGGGAAGGAAAAGGGAAAAAGGAAAAGGTGGAAAGCTAAAGCAAGAAAAGGAGAAAGCTGGGAAAAGGGAAAAAGATAAAGCTAAAAGCTGAAAGTAGAAAGCTAAAAGCTAAAAGCAGAAAGCAAACAACTCACCCAGTTCGACTTTTGACTTGCTTTAGTATTCTTTATGACTTTTGGAAACTTCTTTGCTTTGTCCAACTTTTATTTAGCAAGTGTTGGGCGACTTAGTGGGCCCAGTTTTAGGAGGAAAAGGGCCCAGATTTAAGCATGTGGTCTCCACATGGGTCACCACCTCACCCTGCCACATCATCACCCGTGCCACCTCATCATCAAAAAATAAAGTTGTCCAAATACCATCAAGTTTATACTCATTGGACGTAGAATTGGACAAGGAGTAAGAATGTGTTGTCAAACAACTGATGTAAGGGGTCAATAAGATCCTCATGGGAAAGAAGTGTCCCATAATGTTGCAAATCTCTCATACTCAAACCTGGAACTGAAACCTCACCCTATAATAACTCAAAAATCACTGAAACAAGCTTTGAACTCAACTCATGTAAGAAATCATCCTCTAACTGACCAGAACAAGAACCAATGTGCCTGGAAAACCTCTGAATGATGGTCATGTGTTATCATGAATAACCTTTGAATGCCAGCCTGAAAGGATAGACTGCCCTTTGACCATCCAAATATCGAGGGTGAGAGCACCTCCCCAATGGCCCACACCTACAACCAAGAAATTTTCAACCGCCTCCTTTCCTTGGCTAATGAAAACACCCAAAACAAGACTAACATCCAAAACATTAATTCCAATATTGCTTCCCTAAATTCCAAATTTGACTTCCTCTCTATAGAGGTGAAAAAAGACTTCCAAACCTTTTATGAAGAGACAAAAACATGGATGAGTCAATCATGAGGCCCTACCCCCTCTGAACAACCTTCACACCCAAAAAACATTAACTCCTCTCATATCATGGCCTTTCATTTCGAGCCCCTCCATCGTGAACTATGTCTTCCCAAAGTTGAGGGGAATAAATTTGATGGCTCGGATCCCACAGGTTGGGTCACTCAAATGGAACATTATTTCTCCTTGCATGACATTACTAATGATTTGACCAAACGTCATATTGGTGTCCTTTATTTGGATCATGAATGTTGGAAATGATGGAAAATGAGTAAAAATTAATGTCGAGGGTATATTGCTTGGACCGAGTTTGTTGCAAACCTTTATGAACGCTTTGACATCGACACACATCATTTGGGTCATTTGACCTAGAAGCTTAAACAATTAGGTACAATGGAAGAATATATCACCACTTTTGAAGTCGAAAACAACTCCTTTCAACCTCCGAACCTCCGAACGCGCGATAGGCGATGGGGTTCCTGATCCAATGGTCCTCCCGTGATCTGGATCCAACGGTTGTCCTTGCTCCTCGCAATATCACGACTTCGCGACTTAGAGTATCCAACTCTTGGGTCCTCACCCTGCGAACTTCCGAGTTCGCGAGACCCGAATCCTGGATCTCTTCGGCGCTACTCCGACTCCGCGATTGCTGCCACCGGTCCTCCTCAGAGGGACGGCTGTGATTCTCTCGTGACTTCGGCCCTCGCGAAGTCAAAAGACTTCCCCTTCTGACCTCTGATGTCTGAATCCCCGATATGGGTAATCTCGTGACACGTGCCCTACGTCTTTCAGACGGTTTAGATCTAGTCTCGCTAGTTTGGAGCCTTCGCCCTAAATACTAAGGTTTAACCTTCGGGCATCTCTCGACAGATCCAACGACTGTCAGGTTTTCCGACTGAGATCTGACGGCTCAAACGGTTTCTATGTCTCTGGAGTCCACAAAGTGTTGAACCCTGTCTCCTCTCGGATATTCTAATGCGTGTCCACCCAAGATTCACGGCTATGATTTCTTCGGTGTTTCGAGACTCACAAGGTCTCAGTTCTCTTGACTTCTAATACCTCGATGACTCCACTATCCCGACGCCTCTCCGGGACTTCTTTTCTACCCATGAGGACTTAAACCCTGCGCAACTTCTGTCAACTCGGACAGTTGACAGGTAATCCCATAGTGATCTTACGACTCACGATCCTCCCGAGTGTAAGCTCTTGTGCAGTATCCAAAGGCTTTAAACCTTGTGCACATTCTCCAGATATGACGGTTAAAAGGGTTCGCCTTCCCTCCCAAGCAGATCCTATAGTTCTAACACCATTGGTGCAGAGACCTGTCTTCCTGTGGTCATAGACCATACCAACTGCGGTTTCACAGCACCGCTAAACCTCTTGAGCTTATAAACGCGGTCAAGCAATTACTTGACACATTGGAACAAACCAATGTCTGAAATTGGCCATTCCAGGCCCAATTTCTCTTCACATTTTCGGTCCAAAGACCGCTCTACTGGCCCATCTAGGCTCAGTGTCGAAACCTTCGCTCTGATACCAATTTGTAGTGTACCCTTTCACTACCGAGGTTTCCAAAACCTCTCTCTTTAACCAATCTGTACAGGGATTTTATACATAATTCGTACAGACATTATAAGTTGATGCATTTATACAATTAAACACACTTAAATCTCAGAGTAAAATATATATAAGTTGCTGCTACAATTAAATAAGCCATAGCATTCAACAGTAATTCATTTACACAGCGGAAAACATGATACATAAACAACATAGTCATGCTCAACATGATTAAAGCATAATTCAATATACTCATCTTTCAATAGTTGTAGCAATCACCAACCAAGTGCAGGCCTTCCACGAACCTCCCAGCCTTAGACCACACTGTTCATCAACTCAACAGTAGGTCACCCCCGAGCTGGGACCGAGCTCCACCCCAAGGCAAGGAATTCTAGGCTAGGCTGAGGTTACAGGGAAGATAGCACATACACAACCACTAGGAAGAAAGCTCTCCCAGGAATCTCCCACGCTCACTGCCCACAGACCCTCATTCCCCACATGCCTGTTCCACCCCAGGAGAGTGCACCTTCTCTGTTACCTAGACAGTCCTTCGACTGCCAGTCTCCCTTACCTTGGGTTACAGGAACAGACCGGACCGAAAGTCTCCGGGCTCTATGGCAGCTACAGGGTTCCTTCCAGGAGTTCTCTTCTCCCTCTGTGCACTCTCTCACCTGGAGGAGTCGCTCGTAGGCCAACAAGCCTCACACAGTCCAATACTGCATGGTCACAACAACCTACGGAAAACACAGACAAAGGCTTCCCCGAACCGGTTCAGCAATCACAAAATGATCTCACGGTGAAGTTTTCGGAATGGGACTCCACGCACAGGCTAGCTCAGCTTCACCTAATAACACAGACACTTCCACTCAATTCAGCACAGGCTTCTCGTTCAGGGAATGCACACGGGTTTCCTCAGAGACACGGGCTTTCTCAGAGACACGGGTTTTCTCAGAGACCAACACAGACTCCACGCTCAATGGATAGGGTGTACATGGATTCTTCAGGACAACACAGGATTTTTCTCTCTGTATCGGGATTTCCACGTAGGTCTCTTGCAGACTGGCTTACACGGCTCTCGCTCAAGCAGTCGGGTCGAATGGATGCGAACCCCCTTCACGGCTTACTGCTTATGTTTTATTTGCATGCACCAGGGTCGACACTTGTCACCCTGGGAACTGCATGCGTTCCATCTGTACGCCTTCCTCCCACCACTTGGGAAATCACGTGTCCTTCCAAAAGGACTTAGGATAAAATAATATGCACATGGCTCTTTTTGGAAATAATATTAAAATATTATTCCAGGCCTAAGCCCTCTAGGCTCAATTCTCAGCCCCTTTCCCACCTTCCAGCCCCTAATTCCTTGCCCACTCTGTGGACGCTCAGTCCCCCATCACTCAATCATCGTGGTCGGTCTGCACTGGCGGTGTTTATATTTTATTAATTGATCTACATACATACAAGTACATCAACAGGCTCCTGACCTTCAACACTTAGGCTCCCTAGCCTAACAAAACCCATAATCCTACAGCTTATACAAAACTTGGCTCACCAGCCTATAGAACACATTTACAATTCATTGCATATATCATGATTTGTAACAGGGCTCGGCCTTGGGGACATTACAATCCCCCTCCCCTTATTTTTGCACTGTCCTCAGTGCAACTTACACTGTCTCTGCAAGTCTTTCAAAATTTTCAAAAAGATGCGGGTACTCTGCTCGCATTACTTCTTCATGCTCCCATGTCGCGTCCTCAGGACCATACCAGGTCCACTGGACCTTTACAAGCCCTATATCTCGATTCCGGAGCTGCTTGTTTTTCCTGTCCAATATGCGCACAGGACGCACTTGCAGGACACCTTCTAGTTCCACCTGAATCACAGTCCAATCGATAACATGATTAGCATCAGGTACATATTTCTTAAGTAGTGAAACATGAAACACATTATGTACAGTCATAGATGCAGGTAATGCAAGCATGTATGCAACTGGCCCAATCCTTTCCAGGATCTCAAATGGCCCACAAAATCTTACTGCCAACTTGGCGCAACTTCCCAATTTCAAGGAACTCCTGTTAGCTTTCACTTTCAGGAAAACATGGTCACCCACTTTGAATTCTTTATGGGTTCTGTTATTATCAGTGTAACTTTTCTGCCTGTCTTGGGCAGCTTTTAAATTCTGTTTGATTTTGATCATCTGATCTTCCATCTCTTTGAGTAGTTCAGGTCCAACTACTATTCTGTCAACTGGATTATCCCAGCTCACTGGAGTGTTGCACTTTCTTCCATAAAGTGCCTCGAATGGGCTCATCTTCAGAGATGCATGGTACCCATTATTGTAAGCGAATTCTACCAAATGAAGGTAGTCTTCCCACCTTGATGGTTTATCCATCACATACACTCTCAACATGTCCTCTATTACTCTGTTTACTCTCTCTGTCTGTCCATCATACTCGGGATGATACGCTGTACTGAAGTTCAGATTCGTTCCGAATCCCTTGAACAGTCCTCTCCAGAAATTCGAAGTGAATTTTGGGTCCCCATCAGACACAATTGTCTTAGGAATTCCATGCAAGCGTGCAACTTCTTTTAAAAAGATATCAACAACATCTGCTACTCTGTGGGTGGTTTTCAGTGGGATAAAATGGGCAGCTTTAGTAAGCTTGTCCACCACCACCATGATTGAATCATGCTTCTTGCTTGTTCTGGGCAATCCTGTGATAAAATCCATTGTTACCACGTCCCATTTCCACTCAGGAATAGGTAAAGGCTGCAACAACCCTGCTGGGTGTCTGTGCTCAGCCTTGACCTTCTGGCAATGTATTCAGCAGTTTCCTTCTTCATACCTGGTCAAAAATAATGGCTTTTGACTGCTGCCACAGTCTTTTGATAACCAGGATGACTAGCATAAGTCACATTATGCATTTCTTTTAGAATTGCAAGTTTCAATTCTCTATCATTAGGTACATACACTCTGTTTTTATACAGAAGTAGACTATCAGTTTCTAAGGTATAGCCTCCCTCAGTCTGTGATCTCTCACGCTGCTGTAGCTTTGCTACCAGTCTTTTGTACTGCAAATCAGCATTTGCAGCTTCAAGAATTCTGTCTTTCAACTCAGTTCTGTACATGCTAATGGTTGTAGCATGTAATTCATGCACTTTTCTGCTGAGTGCATTAGCCACTTTATTGTCTTTCCCTTTGATATGCCTGATGTCAAAGTCGTATTCGCACAGAAATTCCAGCCATCTAATTTGCCTGGCATTTAGGGTTGGCTGATCAAATAAATACTTCAGACCATTGTGGTCTGTTCTTAATTCAAATTTCTTGCCCATGAGGTAATGTCTCCATTTCCTCAAGGCATGGACAACTGCTACCAGCTCTAAATCGTGAGTGGCATAATTATTTTCATGTTCTTTCAGCTTTCGGGACTCATAACAAATTACAAATCCCTCTTGGCTGAGAACTCCTCCCAGCCCTTCCTTACACGCATCTGTGCATACTACGTAATCCTTACTTGGATCAGCAATCTTTAGGATTGGAGCACTAGTGAGCAGCTGCTTCAATTGCTGGAAACTGCTCTCACATTGTTCAGTCCACTGGAACTTCCTCTCCTTCCTTTGCAAGGAAGTGATAGCATGAGCTATCCTTGAAAATCCGGCTATGAACCTCCTATAATAACCCGCCAGACACATAAAGGATCTAACTTCTGTCACATTTCTTGGCGCTGGCCACTCTTGAATGGCCTGTACCTTCTCAGGATCCACAACGATCCCCTCTTCAGAAATAATGTGTCCCAAATAATGGATCTGCTTTTGGTAAAAGGAGCACTTGCTCAGTTTTGCATACAATTGGTGTTCTCTCAACACCTGTAGCACCATTCTCAGGTGTTGTTCATGTTCTTCCTCTGTCTTGGAATACACCAAGATATCATCCAAGAATACTATGACAAACTTGTCCAGATAATTTCTGAACACTCCATTCATTAAGCACATGAAGACAACAGGCGCATTGGATAGTCCAAACGGCACCACAATGAACTCATAATGATCGTACCTTGTTATGAAGGCGGTCTTGCTGATGTCTTCATCTTTTATCCTCCCTTGATGATATCCAGATCGAAGATCTATTTTCGAAAATACTTTCGCATCCTTCAACTGATCAAAAAGATCATCAATCCTTGGCAGAGGATATTTGTTCTTGACAGTGACTTTATTCAACTGTCAAAAGTTGATGCACAGCCTCATCGTCCCATCTTTCTTCTTCACAAATAGGACTGGGGCTCCCCACGGTGACACGCTGGGACGAATGTAGCCTTTCTTTAATAGCTCTTCGAGCTGTAGTTGCAACTCTTTCAGCTCTGGTGTGCTCATCCTATAAGGAGCTTTTGAAACTGGAGCTATTCCAGGCATCAAATTTATAGAGAAATCGATGTCCCTCCTCGGAGGTAGTCCAGGCACCTCCTGAAATATGTCCTCAAACTCTTTGAGTACCCTGTGGTCTTCCAGATTCGAGACCATATTTTGGAATACTTCTTCCACCCGGGATGCAAATAATTGACAACCTTTCTGATAACATTTCTTCAGCTACATGGCTGAGATTTCTCTAACAGCCACGACTCTGGGAATTCCTTGAACTGTTACCTGATTTCCCTTTTCGTCCAAACAGGTGAACCTCTTGTTACGGCAATCCAGAAGGGCATGGTGCTAGTCTAGCCAGTCCATCCCAATTAAGCAATCATATGAGACTAAAGGCAAAATGTTTAGTTCAACCTTCGTGCTCATTCCTTTCATGTCCACTAAACAGGACTTAACCAATTCAATGACCTTCCTCTTGGTCCCTGTGGCTAACTGCACTAACCAAGACTTCTCATGTTTGCTTCTCATTAGATGAAAACTTTCCACCACTCTAGGATCTACATAACTATGGCTAGCCCCTGAATCAATTAAAATAACAAGTGGTCGGTTGTTGATCATACCTTCCACTTCAATCACGTGTGATTGAAATTCTGCTTGCTTATTGTCCAGGGTTGCGTAGATCCTCAGCATTTTGCTGCCCATATCCTCCACTGTTTCAGCTTGCTGAACAGTATGGACAATTCTTGCTTTGTCTTTTCTGTGGGGGCAGTCTTTGTACCTATGATTCCCTTTACAACCCCAACACTCCATGGGTGGAGGCCTTGGCATTTGTTCACTCCCTTCAACTTTCCTGGTCTCTTTAAAAGATGACTGTCCCCAAGGACTATTTCTGAAAAAGGAAGGCTTGCTTCCCTTCTGCCTCTGTTCTTTCTTAAACCTCTTCTGGTCATCCCAAGCCTTCCGAAAGGTAGGCTTTTCCCTTTGTTGTTCATATAGGCATTTCGCCCTTCTTATGGTTTCTTCCATGGTCTTAGGATCATCGTATTGAATCTTATCACCAATGGAAGGTGGCAGTCCACTCAGATACCTCTGAATTTTGACAGCCTCGTCTTTGATGAATGGAACATACTTTAGTAGTTCCAGAAAACTTCGTTCATACTCATCAATGGTCATACTACCCAACTTGAGTTCGAAGAACTCCTTCATCTTTCTGTCATAGTATCTTTTAGTCAGGGATTTCTTCTCGAAATACCCCTTAAACTCCTTCCACATGACCTCTTTCTCTCTGATGTGTTGCACCTGCACAAGCTGATCCCACCACATGGATGCTTTTCCTTTCAGCTGGTACATTGCAATTCTACCTTCTGCACAGGCAGAATAATTCTGCAGTTGGAAGTATTTCTTCATGCCCAACAACCATGTCTAGGCGTCTTCCTCCTTCTTATGTTCTCCATCGAAAGTTGGAGGCTTAATTTTATTCATCTCTCATTTCAATTCCTCTCTTCCAGATTTTCGATGTTTTCTGGTAGGGGACGGGCTTGAACTGTTGTGTGTCTCCCTGTCCGAATGTTTTTGGGAGCGACTGTGATGTCGACTACCACTCCTCGATCTCCTTCTCCTCTTAGGGGTTTTGACACTTCTTGATCTACTTGTGTCACTCCCTTTTTCCAATTTCTTTTCTATTCTTTCCAGGCTCTTCATCATTTTTAAATTGAATTCACCCTGTTGATCATTGACTTTCATGAGCTTTCGGCTATCAGCTAGGCGAGCCTGGGCATCTTCCTACAATCTTTCAATGAGTTGCATCATATGTTCTTCCTTACCCATCTCTTTTCCGTGCCCATTGGAGTTCGATCCTTCAACTCCTAGGTTAACATCCTTTCCTTCTTGTTCATCTTCTATTTCAGGGGTAAGCTGCACTTTTCCCCACTCCATACTCGGCGCTGATTAACTGGAATCCTGACCTTCGTTGAGCTCTGCACACGCACTGTGCAATTCAATTCGAAGTTTGTTAGTCCATTACACCTTTAAAACAATCTGTAACATTTATAAGACAATACGAACAAGAACGAAAGATATTTTGATTCAATTAAGTTTTCTGAGTTCTTGTTTGGTTCTGCAATCTCTGGGACTTCGGAGCTTCGGAATCTCGGTCCACGAAGATCCGACAGTTACAAATACGAAATCCAAGTCACCCTTTTCACAACTCGCGATCTCGCGAGTTCATGAGTCGAAGACCCTCGACTCATTCCCTCTAACCGTCGATACCCGAGATGCGACAAGGGTATGGCTCTTTTCTTTGTTAGCGTTTGCTACGCATGACCGTAGCCTAGGGCTAAGTGCTAGCCCCCCTCGCTATTCGCACCTTTGTGAGTTGTGGCATCCAACCCTGGCGCTTCCTTTTCATGAAACCCCGAGAAGCGATGTTGACCTTTCTCCTCTCGTTCTCGCTACTTCGCGACTTCGCAAGTTTCATTGTCAAGCTCCCATGCACTTATCTCGCGAGTTCCCAAAATCACGAGTTACTTTATTCTCCGGGCCCGTAGCATAGTTGTTGCCCTTCACCACTGTGGTAGGTGGTACGTTTATGAGGGTCCACGTCGCTTTCAACGACGTCATCGGGTCCCACCTCTCTCGCTTCTCTTTACACTCCATTGGCACGTGGTACTTCGCCATGTGTCCACGTCCAATCCTAGAAAAATCCGACGGTCAGATCTTTCTCAGATCTACGGCGCAGATCCTTTCGGGGTTTTGGGGCTTCCAAACGTCGATGCGCTGAATCCCCGATACGATTTTATCGCGCTTTCGCTACTCGCGACCTCGCGTCTTCGGGACTTAGAGTACCCTATACTTGGGCGCTCACTCTGCGAACTTCCAAGTTCGCGAGATCTCTCAATCTCTGACACGCGTCCTCTTCAATGGACGATCCCGATCCTCTCGCTCCTTCACCGCTTCGCGTCCTCGCGCCTCGCGACTTGGACTACCCAACACTTGGGTTCTCAATCGGTGAACTCCCAAGTTCGCGAGATCTCTCGATCTCTGACACACGTCCTATTAAATGGGCGGTCCTAATCCTCTCGCCACTTCGTGTCCTCGCGACCTCGTGCTTCGCAACTTCTAACACCAAATTCTCAGCCCTTCTACTCATGAGCTTCCGAGATGCGATGTGCCGGTATTCTGATATGACATCAGCTAGGCCCCACAATACGGAGCTTTCGCCTCTTCACCACTTGTGAAGTCGAAAACAACTCCTTTCAACCTCCGAACCTCCGAACACGTGATAGGCGATGGGGTTCCTGATCCAACGGTCCTCCCGTGATCTGGATCCAACGGTTGTCCTTGCTCCTCGCAATATCGCGACTTCGCGACTTGGAGTATCCAACTCTTGGGTCCTCACCCTACGAACTTCCGAGTTCGCGAGACCCGAATCCTGGATCTCTTCGGCGCTACTCCGACTCCGCGATTGCTGCCATCGGTCCTCCTCAGATGGACGGCTGCGATTCTCTCGCGAATTCACCCCTCGTGAAGTCAAAAGACTTCCCCTTCTGACCTCCGATGTCTGAATCCCCGATATGGGTAATCTCGTGACACGTGCCCTACGTCTTTCAGAAGGTTTAGATCTAGTCTCGCTAGTTTGGAGCCTTCGCCCTAAATACTAAGGTTTAACCTTCGGGCATCTCCCGACAGATCCAACGACTGTCAGGTTTTCCGACTGAGATCTGATGGCTCAAATGGTTTCTATGTCTCCGGAGTCCACAAAGTGTTGAACCCCGTCTCCTCTCGGATCTTCTAATGCATGTCCACCCAAGATTCACGGCTATGATTTCTTCGGTGTTTCAAGACTCACAAGGTCTCGGTTCTCTTGACTTCTAATACCCCGATGACTCCACTATCCCGACGCCTCTCCGGGTGTTCTCCTCTACCCATGAGGACTTAAACCCTGCGCAACTTCTGTCAACTCGGACGGTTGACGGGTAATCCCATAGTGATCTTACGACTCACGATCCTCCCGAGTGTAAGCTCCTGTGCAGTATCCAAAGGCTTTAAACCTTATGCACATTCTCCAAATCTAACGGTTAAAAGGGTTCGCCTTCCCTCCCAAGCAGATCCTACAGTTCTAACACCATTGGTGCAGAGACCTGTCTTCCTGTGGTCATAGACCATACCAACTATGGTTTCACGGCACCGCTAAACCTCCTGAGCTTATAAACGCGGTCAAGCAACTACTTGACACACTGGAACAAACCAACGTCCGAAATTGGCCATTCCAGGCCCAATTTCTCTTCACATTTTCGGTCCAAAGACCGCTCTACTGGCCCATCTAGGCTCAGTGTCGAAACCTTCACTCTGATACCAATTTGTAGTGTACCCTTTCACTACCAAGGTTTCCCAAACCTCTCTCTCTAACCAATCTGTACAGGGATTTTATACATAATTCGTACAGACATTATAAGTTGATGCATTTATACAATTAAACACACTTAAATCTCAGAGTAAAATATATATAAGTTGTTGCTACAATTAAATAAGCCATAGCATTCAACAGTAATTCATTTACACAGCGGAAAACATGATACATAAACAGCACAGTCATGCTCAACATGATTAAAGCATAATTCAATATACTCATCTTTCAATAGCTGTAGCAATCACCAACCAAGTGCAGGCCTTCCACGAACCTCCCAGCCTTAGACCACACTGTTCATCAGCTCAACAGTAGGTCACCCTCGAGCTGGGACCGAGATCCACCCCAAGGCAAGGAATTCTAGGCTAGGCTGAGGTTACAGGGAAGATAGCACATACACAACCACCAGGAAGAAAGCTCTCCCAGGAATCTCCCACGCTCACTGCCCACAGACCCTCATTCCCCACATGCCTGTTCCACCCCAGGAGAGTGCACCTTCTTTGTTACCTAGACAGTCCTTCGGCTGCCAGTTTCCCTTACCTTGGGTTACAGGAACAGACCGGACCAAAAGTCTCCGGGCTCTATGGCAGCTACAGGGTTCCTTCCAGGAGTTCTCTTCTCCCTCTGCGCACTCTCTCACCTGGAGGAGTCGCTCACAGGCCAACAAGCCTCACACAGTCCAATACTGCGTGGTCACAACAACCTACAGAAAACACAGACAAAGGCTTCCCCAAACTGGTTCAACAATCACAGAATGATCTCACGGTGAAGTTTTCGGAACAGGACTCCATGCACAAGCTAGCTCAGCTTCACCGAATAACATAGACACTTCCACTCAATTCAACACAGGCTTCTCGTTCAGGGAACGCACATGGGTTTCCTCAGAGACATGGGCTTTCTCAGAGACACGGGTTTTCTCAGAGACCAACACAGACTCCACGCTCAATGGATAGGGTGTACATGGATTCTTTAGGACAACACAGGCTTTTTCTCTCTGTATCGGGATTTCCACGCAGGTCTCTTGCAGACTGGCTTACATGGCTCTCGCTCAGGCAGTCAGGTCGAATGGATGCGAACCCCCTTCACGACTTACTGCTTCTGTTTTATTTGCATGCACCAGGGTCGACACTTGTCACCCTGGGAACTGCATGCGTTCCATCCGTACGCCTTCCTCCCACCACTTGGGAAATCACGTGTCCTTCTAAAAGGACTTAGGATAAAATAATACGCACATGGCTCTTTTTGGAAATAATATCAAAATATTATTCCAGGCCTAAGCCCCCTAGGCTTAGCCCCTAGGCTCAACTCTCAGCCCCTTTCCCACCTTCCAGCCCCTAATTCCTTGCCCACTCTGTGGACGCTCAGTCCCCCATCACTCAATCATCGTGGTCGGTCTGCACTGGCGATGTTTATATTTTATTAATTGATCTGCATACATACAAGTACATCAACAGGCTCCTGACCTTCAACACTTAGGCTCCCTGGCCTAACAAAACCCATAAGCCTACAACTTATACAAAACTTGGCTCACCAGCCTATAGAACACATTTACAATTCATTGCATATATCATGATCTGTAACGGGGCTCGGCCTTGGGGACATTACAAATTGATTATATAGAGCGTAGGAAAGTCATTATCCTAGTCGACAGTGGCAGACCCCATAATTTTATTCATTGCAACATTTCCCAAGAGACCATGTGCTATATCCATGTAGTCAACAATTTTCAAATTATGATTGCTAGTGGCGGTTCCATGAAATGTGGGGGGCGTTGTGAAAATGTGCACCTATAAATTGGTCATTACCATATGGAATCTCATATGTTTTGTATTGACATTAGCGGTTGTGATATTGTTCTAGGGGTTGAATGGTTATGCACACTAGGCCCTATCACCATGGATTTCAAGGAATTAACCATGAAATTCCAAAAGGATGGACAACAATATCAATTCCAATGCAACACAACAGGCTCCCCGGAGATCATCAGTTCACACTGAATGGAGAAACCACTAAAAAAAGGTCATTCTGGCATTATTGCGCAACTCCACACCTTTCAAGCAATTGAGACCCCCTCCCCCACTGTTCATCCCGACATACAATCTCTCCTCCCCAAATACCAATCTATTTTTGACAACCCCCAAGGCCTCCCCCCTTCCCGTGGTGCCCATGATCATTCCATTCCCCTTGTCCCTAGAAGTTTGCCTCCCAATGTTTTCCTTTATCATCACCCATTTGCCCAAAAAAATGAAATTGAGAAAATTGTTCAGGAATTGCTAGCGGTGGGTGTTATCCATCCTAGTACTAGCCCCTATTCTTCTCTTTTCGTCATGGTACTCAAGAAAGAAGGCACATGGTGTATGTGCTCTGATTTTGAGCCTTCAACAAAATTACCATCAAAGATAAATTCCCCATTCTTGTTATTGATGACCTTTTGGATGAACTGAGTGGGGCTTAGTTGTTTTCGAAATTTGATCTACTTTTTGACTACCACTAGATACATATGAAAGAGGTCGATATTCCCAAAAATTCCTTTAGAAATCATGATGACCATTATGAGTTCTTGGTCATGCTATTTACCCAGTGTAATGCACCATCCACTTTTCAAAGTCTCATGAATAATGTCTTCCGCCCTTTCCTCTGTCATTTTGTCTTAGTTTTCTTTGATGATATCCTCATCTATAGTAAAAATTGGCAAGCCCATCTAGCCCACGTGGATCAAGTCTTACACTTACTGTCTCAGCACAAAATCTTTCTCAAATAGTCTAAATGCACTTTTGGAGCTTCTGAAGTAGAGTACCTGGGCCATATTGTTGGCAAGGATGGTGTTCGTGTGGATCCTAAGAAAATATAAGCTATGAAGAACTTGCCATGTCCCAAAAATCTTAAAAGTCTAAGAGGTTTCTTGGGTTTAATACGATATTATCACAAGTTTGTTTAGAATTATGGAATTTTTTCCGCTCCCCTCATTGCTCTCCTTAAAAACAATGCTTTCAGTTGGACTTCAGTAGCTGATCAATCATTCCAAGCCTTGAAAGAGTCTATGTGCACAACTTTTGTTCTGGCACTGCCCAACTTCACCAAGACTTTTGTTCTGGAATGCGATGCTTATGGGGAATGCATTGGGGAAGTTTTCATCCAAGATGGCAGACCTTTGGCTTTCACTAGCAAACAACTACCTGAGAGACACTTGGGAAAATCTACCTATGAAAAGGAAATGTTGGCTATTCTGCATGTAGTGGATCTCCGACGTCCTTACTTGCTTGGGAAATGCTTCCAAATTAAAACAGATCATTGTAGCCTCAAATATTTCTTGGAACAAAGAATTTCATCCCTTGAGCAACACAAGTGGTTGACCAAAATGTTTGGCTATGATTATGAGATGATCTACAAGAAAGGAAAAGAAAATGTGGTTGTTGATGCCCTTTCACAGACATATGAAGAAGAAAGGTCCATCTTCTCACTCTCCTTCATTGTATCATATTGGTTAAAGGAAGTTCACCAGGAATGATTCCAAGATCCCAAATTGTCTTGTCTAATCCAACAATCACAAAAATATCCTCATGCATCTTCGGGATACTCTTGACACAATGAGGAACTTCGCTATAAATATCGCATGTATTTAAGCAAACAGTTTCACCTTAAATCCACTGTGCTCTTTTAACTTCATGCTTCACCAACAATAGGGAATTCTCGTTTTCACAAAACATATGAAAGGGTCAAACATTATTTTTTTTGGGAAGGCATGAAACAAGACATCCACACTTTTGTGGCTGAATATGATACTTGTTAACACAATAAGGGCGAAACAAACAAAAT